>VXAL01012845.1:154-14262 GCA_013399475.1 Chauna torquata | reverse complement strand
GCCCGCCGGCGGGAGGAGGTGAGGGCCCGGGGGCGATGCCGGTGCCGGCCGAAGGGCCGCGCTGGGAGCACGGGGAGGCACCGGCACCCGCAGGGCACGGCTCCGAGCGGGGCAGCCGCCTCGCTGCGAACCGTCGGCCTCCTTCCTACAAAAGTGCCCTCTTCGGAGCACAGAGAGACTCATCCTTGGGACAGTCACTTGGCACGGGGCCTTGGGTTTTTTAATTTAGTATTTTCTAGCTGCACAGCACAAGAGAGAAAGGGCTTTCTAAATAAAATTGATTTTTATTATTACGTTGCACGCCCTTTGTGCAAAGCAGACAGTGCTTGCATAACGCAGAAAAGCAAAATGACGGGTTCGACAAAGACGAAACTGCAGGATGCGTCTTAAACCACAGCTGCCGTGTAGCCCGGCGCTCGAGAGAGAGATTCCAGCCGAGACGGCTCTCGTCTCGTGAAGTTAACCGCCGCCGTGGGGCCGGCAGGGTGCTTCGCTGCCTCGCGCAGCCCCAGGACTGCTCCAGGGACGGGGCGGGCGTCCCCATCGCCGCCCGGGCGCGGGTCTTCGGCACCAAACGGCGCGGCGAGGGCCGGCGCGGTGCCGCGGGCGGGACCAGGTGCCGCGGAGCCGCGCTGGGTGCTGCCGGTGCGGGGACGGGTCCTGGAGAGCAGCGCGGTGGGCACCTCTTTTCTTAATTAACGTAAAGCAAGCGGCGAGGTCCGACGGGTTAACGAGCCCGGCCTGGTGCGCCTTGCCCACAGCTGTATCCATCTCGAGTGGCGCGTTGCCAGGAGCCAGGCTGGTACGACGCAGTTCATTCAAGGAGCGATTATTGTTAAAAATCCCCTTTGCAAAGGGGCTCCGTCGGAGGGGGGCGGCCGATCCCCTCCAGCTGGAGGGGGCACCGAGCTCCCCGCGAAAGTCTCCGTGTCCTTATCAGTCCTGTGCAGCTCCTCGGCTGCGTGAGGAGCGGAGGGAGAAGTTAACGCCGTTCCCCTTCTCGTGCGTGCTCGCGCTCTGCGGACCGCGTTTATTTCCCTTTCTGGGGAGGCGATTCATCTCCGTAAATTACCGCGTGTTTTAATTGTTCTCTGCAGCAAGTGCTCCGTTCCGGAACGCATCAGCTGCCGGTTACAGTGAACGCTGAACGGCAAAGCTCGTGTTTTTAACACTGCACTCGTTTTGTTTTTTAAACAGCAAATGTAATTGACAAATAAAAGCCATTTGAATGTATAAAACGTTCGTTATCTCTGTGGGGTGCCGCGCAACGAAGCATAAGGCAGATTTCCATTTTATTGTGGTGTGGTCTTTGGAACGGCTGTTGAGACCGCTCGGCCGAGCGCTGGGTGCTAGCGCTCGGTCTCGCTGCCCGAAAACCTGATCCTTGTCACTGATAAAATGAAGCCGAACGCTTCAGCTTTGGCTCGGAGCGAGCACCGCTCCCCAGGCGGCGAAGCTTCGCACCGGGACCCCGCGCGCTGCGGGCGCTGGCTCTGGAGCACGGGGCAGCATCACTGCGCGGGGCAGCATCGCTGCGGTGCCGCCGGGGCCGGTGGCGAGGTCGGGGTTGGTGGTGGCAAGGCCAGGGCGGCAAAGCAGCGCCGAAGGAACGCGGGGTGAGCAAGGTGTCCGCTGCGAGAAGCTGTGCGGTGAGAGCAAGAGCGTCCGAGCAGCTTCCGCAGGCTAACTGACTCAGCTCTGCTTTCTCTTTCAGCAAAGTACCTTAAGGATGGATATAGAAGACTGTAATGGACGATCTTACATGTCTGGTATGTCTGATCTTGATATTTGCCAGTTCTTTTGGGTTGCTAATGTTTCGAGGTGCTCGGTATCGTGCTCCGGGTGTGCGCTGTCCTGCGCTCGGTTGCTTCGCCCCAGGCTGTGCTGCTGTTGCCACTGCGGATTAAGCGCTGAAGAGCAGCACCCAGAACATCCAGCGTGTTTCACTGAGCGCCTGAGAAGTGCTCGCGCGTGGCATAATAAACGGCTAATTTAAAAAGTCGTGCCTAGCCAGCCCTTGAAAGTTTACGCCGGAGTTCACGTGCCTGTTTGTCCGCCTGCTGCTGCGTTCGGGGGCTGTTGGCAAGCCGGCCGGAGGTGAGATTTCAGCCCACGCGTCGCCAGGGCCGAGGGCGCAGTCCCGGGGCTGCGGCGTCCGGGAGTGGTCGTCCCCTCGGGGCTGGAGCGGGCGCTTTGTTCCCCCCTCGCCCCGCTCCCGTGCAGTCGCGCTGCGCTGAGCTCGCGGCTCAGAAGCGGGCGATATTTAAGGTCCCTGCGGGCGATCCCGGCCGTGTGCCTGGCCAAGGGACGTGGAAGCTGGTCTGGGGGATTTGGTCTCTCGGGAGCACTGGTGTCTGCAGCGCGAGGTCACCTCGGCGTGCCGGATTTCGCCTGGGGCGAGCGGGATTAGAGTCAGACCTGATGTAGGTTTAGAAGTTTCGAAGCCGGAAGAAGCTCGCGATTCCCTAAGCCCGGCTCCGCCACCCGAGAGGCGGGAGGACGCCGCGAAGCGCCGCGGGCTGGGGGTGCTGGGGATGAATTGCTCAGCGGGGATGAAGGTCAGGAGTTGAAGTGCATTAAAAGGGAGGGAGAGCCCCGGCTGTTCTAACGAGCGGTTGCGGTGGCAGGGACTTGGTGCATTGACAGAGCTGCACGGGGGACCTTGCACAATGCCCGCTTGCATAAATCACGTCGCATCGTGCCCGCTCCGACAAAGTTCATCCTCGGAGTTATTGTGCGCTCCTTCTTTCTACGAAGATTCCCCACGATCCCTGGGGGATCCGCGCTTGGGCTCGGCACTTGGCTCTCCTCAAAGCGCTGTTCCCGCTGCCGTTTGCTGGGGTTTTGGTTGCCAGGATGCCTCCGTTAAGTAACAAAATGCTCCCCTGGAGCTGGCTGCTCGCATCGTGCCGGGGCGGCTGCTTGCTTCGCTTCGCTCTGCCTTCCGCCGAGCAGAGCCGCGTCTCCCAGCGCTTGCTGCCGTCCTCGCACGGAGCTCGGACGCGCGCGGGTGCAAAGCTCCGGCTTTGCTTTTCCTTCGGGAGCTTTGTGGGCGAGCTGCCCCCTTCCTGGTGGTCCCAGTGCTGGGTCCCCGTTTCCATGCAGCCCAGAAAGGAGGCGGCAGAGAAAGCCCCTCTGGCCGTAACACGAGTCCCTCTCCGCGCGCGCATGAGCTTTCTGGGCTGGAAGTGCTGGGGTTTGAGTTCTAAGCAGCTCCTGGCGCTTGGAGGGAAAGGGGCCGGTTAAAGGACGGGTGAAAGGTGGGGAGGAGAGAGCCCCGTGGGCCCGTCCCCGCCGGGGTCGCTCTCTTTTCGGAACAGACACCGTTCACCCGGCCCGAGAGCGGAACGTCCTGGGGGCTCGGCCGCGCCATGCAGCCCGGCCTCGTGCGTCGGGGCAGGGCAGGCCTGGTGACGATCAGCCGCTCGTTAGGGCCGGGGCCTGCCGATTAGCTGCTTCGGTTGCTGAGCTGCTGTGGGGCTGAAATGACTGGAGGAAACGAACGGCAGAGCTCTTGAAACTTGTTTCTGCGAAATATGTTTAATTAAACGAACTCTGTTTAAAAAAAAATAAAAGTTGACGTTTGTCAAATAGCAAGGTAACCGAAAGCCCGGAAATTCTTGAAGGTGAAGTAGTTTTTTCGCCTTTGAATTCTTCACAGGAAAATACGCTAGTTTTGAAACAGCTCTGGCGGAGACAGAGGCGTTACACAGAGGGGCAGGAGCGGGGCAGAGGCGGGCGAGAGCCCTCTGCGTGCCGGTGCCAGCTCCTGGGCCGGCGCATCCCCAGGCTGCCGGCCGTGCCGGAGGTGCTTCACCCGAAAACGAGCCTGTCCTCGCCTCAGCCCTTCCCGGCACAGCCGTGCGCGTCCCGGCACCGTGCGCGTCCCGAAGCGCCTGAGAACGGGGCTGAACGCCCGAAGCTCCTTGGAGAACCGGGCTGCGGACGGACGGGCCGTCTCGAGCGCGGTGTGCAGACTTCCGTTTGTTTCTAGAGCAAAGGGAACGTGACCCGGTGTTTACCGAAGCCTGGAAAGTTATCAGAGAGGGGAATTGCTGCCGAACCCAGGCGCTGGTGGCTGCCGGGGAGGGACGGTGCCGCAGGTCGCACCTCTCCCGCAGGAAGCCTGCTCGCCCGTGATCCGGGGGTCCTGGTGCCACCCCCGCAGCACAGCAGGAAAACCCCGTCCCCTGCCGTGGGTTCAGCTCCTCTGAAGCCTGCAGTTTAAATGCCACCCGCGAGGCAGGAACGCGGCCGGTTTTCTGCCGCGGGGCGAGGAGGGGAGGTTCCCAGCCGGCGGCTTCGATGCCGATCCTCCCCGCGGAGCTGGGCTGCCGGCGGCGCGAGCGGTGTCCCCGCAGGCTCACGTTGTGCTCGCTCGACCCCTGTTTCGGGGAGGGCTGAGCGCCAGCGATCGGCTCGGTTGTCCCATGGTGCTTCTGTTCAGGAGCCTCTTTGGGATCCTTTGGGATCTGGAGGAGGAAGCTGGCTGAGAGGGGAGCCGAGCTCTGAGCTGAAAACAGGGAGCTGCGCGTCCCTTTAGGCTCAAAGGGCAATTGTCGCTCCATTTCTGGAGCTGAGGACCAAGACCTCAGCGTCCCCATCAACGTGGGAGGGTCGGAGCCCAAACGGCAGGAGGCTGGTGGTAGGGGTGACGCTGTTCTCCTGCGGTCGCTGGGGCCCCTCTCTCCCACCGACATTTCGGGTCCTATGCCTGGCTGCTGAGCCCCCAGCCTGCGCTGCAGCCCCCGCCGCCTTCCCGTCCCGCGGCCCTGCGAGGGAGAGCAGCGCAGCCCGGGTTCCCGCTCGCGGTGACGCTTGACTGTAAAATGACGGTCGCTTCCCTCGCTTCCAGGAATCTGCTCTTCCTGGAAGGTGAGCGGCTGAGTTCGCCCTGCCAGGGAGGCGCAGACATGCACGCGCAGCCGGCGCTCCGGCGCTGTTTCCAAGGAGTTGGCTGCGATAACGCTCCAGGGTCTCTCCAGCAAGGTAGAATAATGCGAGTTAAACGGGAGCGGGGGGAAGGATCCTGAAATAACTCGGCGCTGTTCCTGCTCGCTCTCCGCGCGCGGTGTCCTCGGAGGCGCGGAGGAGACGGGGTGCAGGGGCCGGGCAGAGGGGCCACGGGGTGCCCGTGGGCATCTTGAATCTCTTGTGCAGGCACGGAGAGAGGGAAGGGAAGCGCCCGAGCCCCCGCAATGCCCGTGAAGGCAAACGCTGGTGAGGTGTGCTCAGGGTGCAGCTCCCGACGCGCGGCACCGAGACCCCTTGGGAGGCTCGGTCCCCCCCGGAGCGACTGCTGGGGTTTGGGCTGCAGGATGTGCCCCTGTCCCGCGGCGCCGTGTGGGGCTGTGCTCTGCGGGGCTCGTGGTTCCGCGTTCTCATTGACCTCTTCTCGCCTCCCTTCCCGGGGCGCGCGGCTGCCACGCGTGCAGGCTTCGTGTGGCTCAGACCGGCTGGCAGCGGCGTGCCAGCCCCGCCGGAGCACGGGCAGAGAGGATCCTCAAAACCTCTTCCCCTGTGACCCCAGGGTGAGGGCAAACCTCTTCAGATGGTGGCCTGGGGACTGGGAGAGGGTGCGGATGCCGCTGGCAGGTCCCTGTCGAGCGGTGGCTTAGGACCTCTCACCGAGGGCGTTTGCCGTAAGTGATTCCCGTGCTCAGCAAGGCTGGTTAGCTCAGCGTCCCTGTAGTCGTCAGACAATGGGACGAGCTGGGCTCGGAGAGCACCGAGAGGAGAGTTTCTCCAGATGCAAGTATTTAGAAATAACATTCCCAGCTGTGCCGAGGAGTCCGTGGAGCTTCTGCACTTTTCATCATGAAACGCTTTGCCCTCCCCGTTCGCGCGGCGTGGCCGCTGCAGGCTGGGGGCGCGGGGAGGGCCGGCGGCTCGCCGGCCGGCAGCGTTGTCGCCGCGTTTCCAGCGTGAGCGGGCAGGGGCCTGGGTCCAGGCACGCACCCAATGTGCGCGGCCGACGGTGCCGCCGCGTAACGGCCCCCTGAAGGGTCCCGTCCATCCGCGGCCCCTGTCCGAGGAGGAGGAAGGGGTCTGGGGGAAGAGGGCTCGGCGAGGGCAGCGCGGGGCAGCTTCGGGCCTCGCTCACGTCTCTCTCCCTCCTCCGTGTTCCCAAAGGCAGCGGGGATTCCTCTCTGGAGAAGGAGTTCAGCTCGGCGATCGTGGGACCCGCGGTGAGCACGCCCAACAGCCAGCACTCCTCCCCGAGCCGCTCTCTCAGTGGTGAGTACGCCGACCGCGCCGCGAGCAGCCTCTGGTGTCCCCAGGCCCAGCGCTCTCCGGCGTGACATAAATTCCGGCTTCCCGCTGGGACAGATTTCTTCTCCTTCCCCGTCTAGTGACTGAATTCTCTCTCTTTTTTAAAAAGTGAATGAAACTGGTTTTTAGATTATATTTAAGAGCCTCCCCCAGCAAAACAGGTCCGATTTCAGAGTTGTCCCAGTCCCTTCCTCGTTATTCCTGGCATGCCGTCCGCTCCCGTTATTCGCTGCGGGACTGCTGAGACAGGTGATGTTTCACTTGCGCGCTGAGGAGTGGCGTGGCCCTGGATGGGCTCAGCAAGGCTGATAGACTGAGCGTGGGGAGATGCTATTTACATCGCAGCCTTCTCAGGGCACCAGTCAAGTTTCCATGGGCCATACATGCTGCTAAGTAGTGTTGACGCGTGAAAAGCGGGAGCGCTGAGACAAGATAACTTGGCAAGTCCTGCTATGAATTGTATGCAAGAGCTGAGGGTTGGGCCGTCTCTACCACATTGACTCGACTAATACCTAAAGACTGGCGTTGCTTTGATCTTCCCTCTCTCCCAGCTTCTGGCAGATAATTGCCTATTGCTTTGCTTTTCCATAGCAGAGAGGCTCCCCGGTGATTTATCCACGTGCGCTTCCGGCAGTTGGTGACGGGGACACCTTCGTTTGGTCCTGGTGTTTCAGGGTGGCTCTTTCTGAACCAGGATTAAAAAAAAATTACTTTTCAGAAGGGGTAATGCCGATTACCTCTGTTCCCATTTTTCTTCCTTTTATTGCTTACTGTTTATTTCCCCTGTAAAAATGCTCAGAAGCTCTGCGAAGAAATTAAATCTTAGGTTTTCTGCAGAGAACAGTTCTGAGATAACAGCCTTTTCGCTCGATCAGAAGCAGAAGGAATTGAGCACGTGGACTGGCTGAAAGGACAATAACGAACCCTTCCCCTTTAACAGCAGGATGCTAGTGATGGTATTGCCTCTGATCTGACTTGACTTCACAGCTGGTTCATCCAGCAAGCATCGTGCCCCAGAGGAGCAAGAATATTATATAACCTGTTCTGCCAGCAGAGACTTCTCTCCAGTGAGACCGGACTCTGCATTGGTTCTGAAAGGAGAATTACAGAACAATAGCTGGCCTCCCTTCTATGCCCAGGAAAAAAATAAGTCCCCGGGGGAATGGGGAAGGAAAAAAAAAAAAAAAAAGAAAAGAAAATCAAAGTGCAGCAAACGTCAACTCGTGCAGGCAGCTCCTGCCACCGAGAGAGGAGCTTTTCACTTCGTGTTTGTGCATGGAGGCGTCCGTCCGCGCTGGGTCTCCTGGATGCTCCCCGCGGAGCGTGGTGGCACCGGCCAACAAAGAAAGAAAGTTCTGCTTCCCCCAGGAACGCTTCAGCTGCAGAGCCTCCTCCCGGTCTGCAGCCAGCGGTGGCTTTGGCCAGTGGCTCAGCAGACGGTCTGAGAGTGCCTGTGAGTGCCAAAGCCGGGGTGTACGCATAGTTCCCGTTGCTGAGAGTCTCTCTGGGAAGGCAGCATTGTCTGCTGTACAGGAGGGGAAGGAGGGCAGCGGCAGCCGGAGCGCCTGGGCTCCTCACCCTGCAGTCAACTCCCCGCAGTCTCGGGTGAATCACTTCCATGCGGCTGCTCCTTGCTAATCCCCGCTCGCGAAGCCGTACCTAGCTTTGAGGAAGAGCCAGGGCCCTCCTGCCTTCCGGGTCAGAGGCAGCGCGAAGAGGCCTCTTCCTCGCCGAGCGTGCGCCCGGCTGCCTCTGGCGTCACGCAGCTGCTTTCTGGGGGCACAGGAGGTCTCCCCGAGACGGAGACGGCAACAGCAACGGTCCTGGCACGCCGGTGATCGCGCATCCTCCCGGTAAGCAACCCAAGCCTTCCTGCTCACCCACCGGAAAGGATCATCCCCGCCTCAGCTGATGCTGGAGTTGGTTCAGAAACCCCTCCGGTTTTAAAGGTCAAATCCTGCGGATGGTTTGGTATCCAGCACGTTACCGAGGGTTTCTTGAACCCCCTCGGCTGGTGCGCTTCGGTTCGCAGCGTGGAGCAAACCTCCCGTGCGCCCCGACCCGTGGGTGAGAGTCCTCGGTCTTCCACAAAGAGCTGAGCAAGCCCCAGGGGTCGCGTCAGCACAAGATCTGGAAGCTTCTGGGATTTCTGTGTGGTTGTGCTCGGGCTGCTCGGTTCTCACGCCTGTCTCCACCAGGCAGCTTGGACGCTGTAATCTCCTTCCCTCCAGGCAGCAGAAGTCTCCTTTGTGTATATAAAGTTCAGCTTCCTCCAGCCCCCACAGTTCTCCTCTTAAGGGATTGGGAAGAGCCTCCTGCTTTAAATGGAAGAAATAAGAATCTGATATTTCAAGGGATTCTGTAAATATTTTGTTTAAGCCTGTGGGCTTGGTGCATTGCCATGTGGGTGACCTGGATTCGGTTTCGCTCCCTCACCACCATCCTCCGGCCTGCCGGGACCAGCGTGAGAGGAGCAGGTAGCGGGCGTCATCCGCTGCGCGCGGCCGTCCCCGGCCGGAGAGCGCCCGGAGCCTCCCGGGGGATTCCCTCCTGCGCTCCGCCGCCAGCGACTGCTCAGAGTGGGAGGAAACTTTCCAATTCGGTCGGTTAAGGACTCGCTCTCCCAACAGGCTACTCCTCGCCGAGGGCGTCCCGGCGGCAGCTCTCCCTCCAGCGAGGGCACGGAGGTGGGGTGGCCGCTCCGAAACGTGGCCGAGGGAGGGAGCGAGCGGGGTCCGGTCGGAGGAGCGCATCGGAGGTGGAGGGGGGGGGAGAGGAGCCGTCCTCCCCTCCCTGCCCGCACTGGGCTCGCGCCAGCGGAGCTATCGCTGTCCAGTTGCTGTCCTCTCGGGGACCGTTTGATTTGTGGCATTCCACAGCTCATCGGAGCAGCCGGGAATGTAGGTCACGGCTGGCGCAGCCACCCCGCTCCAGCCTCCGCTCCTGGTGCCGCAGGAGGAAGGAAAGGCAGCGGCGGGAGGGGGCTCTGCTGCAGCGCGGCGCCCACCCCGCGCGCTCCCGCGGCTTCACCTGCAGCGAGCAGGCGCTGGACGCGGTTTTCCTGTGCCTCCCAGCACGGCTCCCCCACCTCGCCGGCGTTCTCTTGGCCTCTCGCCGCTGTCGCGGGATCGGAAGCCCCCCAGGGCGGCTGCGTGGGGCGGTCTCCAGCCCACGGCCACGGGACCTTTCCCCGCTGGCCGGCATCGCTCCCGTCCTGTTCCCTGCTTTGTCACCCAAGCTGTCTGGGGGCTTTCGGTGGCCAAAGGCTGCCGCGCAGGTGGCTGCCTGTTCGTTTCCTGTGCTGGGAGCTGTTATTTCAGGCAGCACCGTCCTGTTTGGTTTCTTCTTTGTTTAAATAGTTGATGGATCCCAGGTCTTCCAGCAGAGATGAGGACTTGCAGTGGAGCAGTTTTCTCTAGTGAGCTGAGATTTACTGACTCTAAGAGACTCATATTAGGCTCTTTGTGCCAGTGAATGTTGAGCCTTTACTGATCCAGCGTCAAAATCTGGTGTCTTCTGCTTCCTCTGAAGTACTTTAGCAGCACAAGTGTTTTTTCTTTCACCCTCTGTCTTTGAACGCAGGGAACAAAATGGTTTTTTATTTCAGTTGGTCGCCTTACAGGGCAGGATGCGCAGCAGTAGTCTTTGGGGTGTGCAAACAAGTTGTCCAGCCCATAACCTCTTGTGATCTGTGCTTGATGCCTGTTCTTAAGTAGTCGACAAAACAAGAAGATGTGCGTTTGCCACAAGCAAATCACTTAGCGCGTCAGCGGTGTTTCCTTTAGGAGTGAGTCTTGCCTGAACTGTGTTCCGAACTTCTTTGACTCGAGAGTTTTCCCCTGCCCTGACTGTGTTTTGTCCTTTCTGCCTGCCTGCAGCAAACTCGATCAAGGTGGAGATGTACAGCGATGAGGAAGCCAGCCGGCTGCTGTCACAGGACGACCGGATGCTGGAGAAGGAAGACAGCGTGATCGTGGAGGACTCGCTCTCGGAGCCCCTGGGCTACTGCGACGGGTCGGGCCAGGAGCCGCACTCGCCCGGCGGCATCCGGCTGCCCAACGGCAAGCTGAAGTGCGACATCTGCGGCATGGTGTGCATCGGCCCCAACGTGCTGATGGTGCACAAGCGCAGCCACACTGGTGAGTGGCGGCCCCGAGGCCGCCGTCCCCGCTGGCTGCCTTAGCGGGGCAGGGTGGGCTCGAGCGGGCGGCGGGAAGCGAATTTCCGAAGCCGGGTGGCGAGCATCCGTTGGCTGGTTGCTTTGCCGCAGACGTGGAAAATACTTCCACGCGGGGGTTTCACGCGCTCCTCCTGTTTTTCAGGAGAAAGGCCGTTCCACTGCAACCAGTGCGGAGCCTCCTTCACCCAGAAGGGAAACCTCCTGCGTCACATCAAGCTGCACTCTGGCGAGAAGCCCTTCAAATGTCCCTTCTGCAACTACGCCTGCCGCCGGAGGGACGCGCTCACCGGCCACCTGCGAACGCACTCCGGTGGGTGGCTCTGGCCGGGAGGGGGAGGAGGAGGCAGGGGAGGAACACGCGGAGAGGGAGCAGAACCAGGGAGCTGAGCCCGGCTTCCAAAACTGTCGGCCGCGAGCTCTGAGCTGACAGCAGCCGCGCCTGCTCGCGTGCGGGTTCCTGGACCCGTGCCGCGGCGCAGCGCCGACCCGCCGAGGGCAGGGTGCGGGCCTGGGGAGGTCGTGTCGGCGTCTGGCCGGCGGCCTGGGGGCTCAGCTGGCCGGAGGGGTGTCTGGGAGGCTTCGTGCTGCTGTCTGCCAGTGGTTTCTGGGGGTTGTTGCATCTCTTTCTTGTAAAGATAAATGTTTAATAGATTTTATTGAGTCGAGATAGGTCCCACCCTTGGGTGTGCCCTGCCCCAATGAAAACGAGCACCGAGGGGTTTTGTTTGTGTTGCTTTGACATTGTCCTTTCTAAATGTGACATTTGAGATGCGGTTTTCACCCTCCGGTTCCGTGATGTAACAGCTGGCTGGGGCCATGGGTGGGAGTGAAGCGCGCCAGCGGCCCCCTGCCTTGTGATCGCTTTCCCTTGATTTGCGTACCGGAGCGTTTCTGCGGTGCTGCCAGGGCTTTTAAAGTTCGTGCAGATGGCTTTGAACACCTGTGACTCCCTCCTCGCTAACCTTTTGAGCGCTGCATGGAAATGAGTGTCTTGTGTGCTTCCTTTAAGGGAAAAACGCGTCCTCTGAAGAGCCTGTGCTCATCGCAGGCTTGCTCAGAGCCCAGGAGCCTGCTTCCCCCTCGCAGCCCGGCCCGAGAGCCCCACTTTTCTTTAGGGTTCTGCCCTGTGCCCCTCTCAGTCGCAGGGTGCGGTGCTCCGGGTTTAAGCTCCCGTCTTGCTGCGGCTGAATCCTCCCACTTCTCTGTTTCCTCGGGGATTTGTTATCTCCCCCTCCCCAGTATATCTGAGACTTTGCTGGAGGTGCGGGAGGGAAGTCGGGGCAGTTTGTTCCCCGGAGCACGGTACCAGGGCTGGGAACGGGGCTGTTTGCTCTCACCTGGCTTCTGCGTGGGAGGAGGCTCGGGGGTTTTGCAGGAGCTTTCTGCCTGCTGTATTTCATCTCTGGACATCCCCGCTGCAGAGGGAAAAATCTGCTGCTTGGTGTAAAACCCTTTTGGTTTCTTGCCCGGTTCTGCAGCCTGGCCAGAATATGGCGGCGGGTGGCATTTTGATACCAAGGTGATCAGAAGAGTCTGTTCCTCCCCGGGGGAGGAGGTGAGGTTAATGGCCTAGGGCTTTGCCAGTTAATGGGGAGGAAAGGCAAGGAAATCCTTTCCTTGGAATCTGTCCTTATCTCTAAGGGGGAAAAAAAAAAAAAAAAAAGAAAGAAGCTGGTTGTTGGAGGCAAAAACCCTCCTGTCATCAACTCCAGAGAGCAAAGAGCGCGTGCATCTCCTCCCGCCCCGCTCAGAGGCTGAGGAAAGCCAGGCTCTGGCGACAGCCCGGCTCCCCATGACGCACGGGAGCAGCCGAGTGCAGCCCTCTGAAGATGCCTCCAGTCCGGAGCCATCAGCTCCGTCCCTCTTCCTCCCCTCCGCTGGCAGCAGCTCGGCTGGAGCCGCACTGCGTGCTCCGGCGGAGGAGCTGCCACGCCGAGCGATGGCTTTCGGCATCACCGGCTTTTGGCATCGCCAGCGGCTCTGCCCGTGCTGCCGCAGGGATTTTTTGGCGCTGGAAACTGTCCCCTCCACCAGGCAGGTTCCAACTCTGAAGCTGGAAGGCTCCTGGTTTTTGGAGAAGTCTCCTGGTGTGCCTGGCGCAGAGGGTCCTGCTAGGAGGGTCCCTGTTCTTTGCTGCGTTTCAGCTCTCCGTGTCCAGGGGCAGGGAGCTCGGGCTGCGGGTTCGGGGCGCTACGGGACTGGGGTCTCACGCGGGAGGACGCGTGGAGCTGAGCAGCGGCTGGCGAGGCCGCGCTCGGAGCCTGCCGCTGGCTCGCAGGGCTTTCTCCCAGCTAACGTGCCTCAAGGGACCCTGAACCAGCCCCGAGGTCGTTCCTGGGCTCCGTGGTCTCCTCCCGTGGGCCGAAATTCCCCTGGGGCTGTACCTGCCCACCGCCTGCAGCCTCACAGGGCGCCCGGAGCTGGGTGCTCGGCACCGTTGGCGCAGGCTCAGGGCTGTGCCAGCCTCTCCCCACTGCCAGGCGCAGAAAGGGTGCCTGCAAGTCCTCGCGTCAAGAGACGCAGAAATGGGACAAGCCCTCGCAACGTATCAAACAGCAATTAATCTTTATGGGAGCTAATTACCAAGAAAGCCTTCGTTTTATGTGGATTTCACAGGCGAAAGTCGGGCGGTTACCCTGCCTGGGTGGAAGGCGGCGGGGCCGGCTCTTCCCTCCCTCTCCCCTAACTAGAGGCGTGCGCGTCTCATGCCATCCCCACGAGGGACACGGAGGCTTTCATCTTGGAAGATGTGCTGTCCAAAAAAGTGAGGTATTAAAATCCAGATCAAACACGCCGTGTGGCTCTGAAATAGATCAGAGGCTGCGGCCCCCCCGGGATGGCTGAGCCGAGCCGCCCATCCCCGGGGACCCCCCTTGCCTTTCAGCCCTCGCCGCTTCACAGCCCGTGAATAAACGAACCTGGAGCTTGCTGCTTGCTGTAGTTGGCCAAAAGGAACTTCTTCTGGAGGGGCTCAGCGGCGAGGAAGGGCTGGGCTGCGGGAGAACATCCCCGGCTTGCACCTTGGGTACTGCACAGGGCGAACAGCGTGCCCGCGCGTCAGGGGTCTTGGCCGGACCTCTCTGGAAGCCTTCTGCTGGCGTTAGGCGACAGCTCCGGCGTGGACGGCCAACCCCGAGCCCCCTGTAGCTGTCAGGAGAGCTTTGTGAGCGCAGGGTTTGGGCTGTCGTTTTGTTTGGGAGTAACAAAACCGAGCCGTGTAGCGAACTCTTGACTGTAAAAGCTGAGCGAGTGATGGAGATTAATGAGAGAGAATGGAATTTGGTGCTGAGGCTCTAGCCTCTAAATTGCTAGATCTGAGGAATAAATTCCTAACGCACATTTCTGTGTTCATACTTGGAGGCTAGTGGCATCCTCGCCTCCCTCGGGACTGGAGTAAACCAATATTCAGCTGCTCTGTGACAATACTGCCGCATGGGGAGGGCCGGGAGGAGAGGTTTGCACTTGTCATCGGCTTCTCGGAGCTGATTTCTAACCCAGAGCTTCTGTGGGGAAATCTACGGCGGCTCGGCCAGACCGGCGTCCCGGCAGCACCAAAACGCTCCGCGCAAGTCTGGGTGCCAGAGCTGGGGTAAATGAAAATTCACCAACAGCCCCAAAAAGGTGCTTTTTAAAAGCAGTTAAAGGTTAAACCGCA
>VXAL01012844.1:242126-267812 GCA_013399475.1 Chauna torquata | reverse complement strand
ACGGTCCCTTCCCCAATTCCTTTATGGCTTGCCTTACAGTTTTTGAGTTATTCTGATTTCCTGGGGCCACCCTTTGCAAAGACTCAAATGAGTTGGTTTCTGTATGGACTTCCTCAGAAATTCCTCGCATGGACGTGGGCAGAGATAATACAATCTTATCAAGTTTTCTGGATGTGAGTCTCCCATTCAAAAGCTGTGCATGATTATTTTGCACTGATGCATTTCTGGAAGATAGACGTGCTACTAATGTATCATTTGTAATACCTTTGTCAGGTGGAAAAGAGACAGTACTACTAAATTTGTCAGTAGCCAAATCTAGATGTTTCAAAGAATTGATCAGTGGAAACTGCTTTAGCTCTCTACTTTGATCCACTAATAAACTCTCAATTCCACCATCCTTTTTTACTCTGCTAGTTGTAGAACTAGGACTGTGCTGTTCATAGATCTTAAGTGGATAAATATCATTGCTGCACAAAGAGCTGACAGCTGCATTTTTTGAGGTTTCTGAGGCTTCCAAATGTGGTTTATCCATTCCCGTGGCAGGTTTATCAAACTGGAAGGAATCCAGTGGCTTTGTTTTGGAAGTATTTGTTTTGTCTGTTGGAAGGAAAGAAAGCAAATGATCAGTGAACCCACAATCTGAAGCCTCTCCACGGTATTTCTGGGAGTTCTGAGAGTGTGATGAAATCTCAGTGCTGCTGTCGTGTTTGGGTGCTTCATGTTCATTAAGTTTGTCACTATGTAATGTTTGCTTTCCAATACTTGTTGTTATTGGCATCCCTTTTGAAATGTTACAAAATGCATCATCGTTGTCATAGACAAACTTTTCCGGGATTCTGACATCTGTGTCCTTTCCATTTTTCACCTCTAATTCAGAGTCTGAAATAGAGCTTTCTGAGATGTCAATCCAAACTGCAGACACTTTATGAAATTCTGGAAGAGAAGAGTCTGATTTGGGACTTTCACATCTTGGGGAGAAGTCGTTTGGCTTGGACCATGACCCAGTAGAAGCTAATCCTTTGGAAAACACATTTAAGTGTAGTTCTTCATCAGAAGCTTCATGAGAATTATGGTTCAAAGGGTTCAAACATTGACTGCCACCCACATGATGGATCTCACAAGGGACAGGCACTTCCGTTTCTTTAACTAGAACATCTAAAAAAAAATCATTTCAGAAAAACATTTTTATTTTATAGAAGAGGTTGCTGATAGGTAACTTAGGATTCAAATCCAGTAATCCTGAGCAGTAAATTGCATTCAAAAGTGAACCGTGTTAAATACACAGTCAACTTGAGGATTATTTTTAATATCACATTATACAAAAAAGGAAAAAAAAATCAGATATCAAATAAAGATGAAGACATCAGTATTGTATTTGCTTGTTTGCTACATTAGTGTCCAAGGTAGTTAATCAGAAGGGTTTGAATGCAGAGTTTTCATTAAGATCTCTATTATTTTAGACCAAAGAGGTACTTTACTGCCTGGTACAAGAAGCAGACTATTACCCTCTATGGACAAACTCCAGGAATAACTATTACTCAGACCGTATATTATGTAACCGTAGAAGCCCTATTGGGAAAATGCACTTCTTACCTTCTGACAGAGGGATTTCAGAAGGTGCTTTTTCGTCTATATGTGTGACCTCTGATTTTGTCTCAGAGTCTGTTCTAGCCCTGAAAATACAACATTGTAATTGGATTAAAACTGAAATTATGAAGTGTATGGCACTCTGTGGCATTCAAGAATATTGGTGTAGAACATTAAATTTCTTTGGGTGTATTTGCTACCTACAGACAGCATAATGCAAAACGCTGTCTTATTTTTAACCGTTACTTCTGATGCTTTCTGTCTAGCCCAAAGTCTTCTGAAGACATTCTTTTTCCAATTTGATTTCAACATACCTTCAAAAAAATTAGACATCTTAAGAAAAATTGGCAGCCAATGTTTGATGAACATAACATAGTAAATCAAACTCTCGTGAGAGGTCTGCCTTTTTTTTTTTTAAATTAAAATGTTATACTAAAAAATCCCAGGTTAAGGCAATTATGGCCTGCTTCGCATTTCCACAACAGAACCAGCTGTGGGCATCAGACCCAAACAAGGCAGTGTTTGACACATCAATTAGAAGGAGAAGGTAGGACAGAAGGTCTTGACCTTGACAGATACAGTACCTCTGCTCTTCTAACAAACTTTCTTTCCTTAACTGGGTTTTCACTACTGCAGCTTCATTTGAAATCAGTGCTGATCTTCTTTCACTATCTTCATTGTCAAAAGAAAGATCTTTCTTCCTTGTCCCAGCCTGAAGAGACTATGATCAAGAATCACTAAGTATGCAAGAAAACTGAAGAATACCAATGAATTGCTACTGAAATTCCCTCAGACTTAAGGGCAATATTTTAACACAGTACAACAAAACCTCAATACAACTTCAGCTTCTCTATGTACAAGCTGAGTTCCAAACGTAACATCTCCATGACAGCCAATACTGAGGATCTCCTTTGTTGAAAATTTATGTGAGAAAAAATACAGATAAGATAAACTTAGAAGCTTGCTACATGCCTGAAATGGACTACAGGAGTCCTGCTCTTCTCTTGGAGTTCTGTGGCTTCCCTGCTCCCTGTGTGTGTTCTCCACTGTCAGAGAACCACTCTCTTGATCTTCTACTAAGGATGGTGTATCATCATCTGAAATATACAGGTTACTCAGAACAGAAGGCAAATACAGGGTTCTCCTTTATGTCAGTCATGCAAAATGGCCATAACTACAAGAATCTCAGGCTTGCTACTAGACTTCATGTCACCTATGCGCTCACACTCTACGTTATGAAACAGCACAAGACTCCTGCCAAATAGAAAAATGAAGTCAAAACACTAATAGTGAAATTGTGATCTACTGAAATCCACAGAAAACTCTCTCTTTACCAGAGGGACAGGATTTATTTCAGACAATTTGTTGCCCACATGCTAAGAGCTAGGCTTGATAATACAGTAAAGGTGCAGCCTCTGCAAAACTTTTGTCATCAAGACCACTGTTACTGATTCTTAATTATACAAGTCTATAGTCTCACTCAATGTAGTATCTGGGAGTAAGAGCAGCAAGGTAGTTTATTAGAAAAACAAAACAAGTATGAAATATTGCCACAAAATGCAAGTATTTATAATACAGAGATTATGCATACCCAGAACTCTGTAAATTATGTAACTGGCTCATATGTAACAGCCAGTTTTATTTTTATATATTGTACTGAGAGCAAGAAATATGAACTGAGAATAAAGCCTGGAAACAAAAATAACTCCAGCATGCACTGTCGAAGTCTATCTTCAACTGATCTATGTTCTTTTAAAATGAACACCCTTAAATTATCTAACAAATGCCTCAAAAGAGATTGTTAATGACACAATCAGAATAAGTTATGATTTTGTTCTGAGGAAGCAGTGTAATCATATCTCATAATAAACCTTAGAGAGATCTCCACCATCTTACCTAGCAGTGATTTATACATTGGATATAGTGAGCAAGACACTTAGGTAATAAATGAGAAGATTGTCTCTCTTTCTGTCTGGATTAAAGTTTGATTGAAGTGGTTGAAACAAATCGGACATAATAGCATTAAATATGATTTACCAGTTTCTTGAAGAGTGTTTTCTGCATGAACCTGGCATAAGTTACACAAAGTAGAAAGCATCCCCAAGCTTTTTACTGTAAACTTGTTGTCACAAGGATTAATATCTTCATTGTCTTTAGGATCTATCTTTGGGCTTGAAATAAATGCCTTTTCCTTCAGCACAGATTCCTAGAGTGTAAGTATTCAAGAGATAGAGTTAATGTCTTAAGGGAAAAGGAGTTTGCTCTTGACAGACTGGCACAAAGAAATCAGAGATTAAATCTACATGTTCACACTAATCTTCATCTAAATGGCAGTGTACATAGACTCAAAATATAAGTGTATATGTACCCTCTTTAGGGTAGTGACACTGACGTAGGAGATAGGAAAGGGACTAGTCCCTGCAGCTACTGGGGGCAGTTAATAGTTTACTGCTTCAGGAACAGGACGTTTAGTTTCTCCTGGTGCAGCACAGCGCTTACCAGTAGGGGAAGACTTAAGCACATCACCACCAGCTAACAACATGGAGAAAAGGGAAGGGGCAGGAAAGTCACGGTAAACCAGCCCATGTAAAAAGTTAGTCTTTAGCTGAAGTGCACATAGTCAACACACAAGACTGGTTTCTACTTCCCAAATGAGTTTTGTGCAGGTCCTGTCTTAAGGCAAATATAACCCGGGGCACCATTTCTTTAGGTAGAAATGGAATTCCATTCCTGAGGTGATTTTCTTACCGGAAATGCACACTTTCTGCCTTCTCTTGTAATGGATGTGGCTACAGCTTCATCTGTTCTAGCTGAATTTGCATGTTCCAGATGTAATAAAACATGACCCTGATCATGAAGTTCTGAAACATACAGCATGAAGTTACAATATTTGAAGTTTTGCATTTTTTTTCCCCATGAGTAAATTGACTATAGCCTTTTGTTTAGCTAAGTCAAAATTGCTTATCAAAAAAATATTTATAGTTTGAATAACTTATTTTTTACCTACACATTCCTTGTCATCCTAATAGAAGCTGAAAGGAGCAATGACCTTATTCATCCAACCATCACCTTACTTATCTTCCATTTACATAGCAGCAACTGTAATACCCGCTTCCAGAAATTTCTGCATGTACTCTCTCTTCATCTATGCACAGATACTACCTCAACAAGACAACTTACACCTTTTTTTACACGTTCTTGCTAATCCTGAATAGATCGTGGTAGCAAAACCCACACTAGAGGTGACCAAGGAACAGATTAGCATCACAAGTTCTCTCTCATAGGCTTATCAGATTGACACTCCTCTTCTGAAAGATCATTTGAACTGCTCCAGAGAACAGCGGAGATTTTGACTTTTGCTCTAGGTCATTCAATTTGACGAAGTGTTCACAGTTGGCTACAGAAGTCTTCTTTAGTGGGTACCTGTGTTTTTGCAATCTTTAATCATGAAGACTGAGCCTGTGGTTTGACTGGTGGCATCACACACTCTCCTGGTCACTGTTCCAGACACATCAGGACCTTGCACAATAAGGGACTGTGCCAAACTTGGGGACTCCTCTGCCTGTTTCTGATATTCTACCCGTGTTTTCTTGTTCTCAGCAGAAAAGCTGTAAACAGTTAGACAAAGAATTAATGACTGGGAGTTGTTTTCACGTTTCCATGACAAATCAATGTTAATCACGACAAATCGATGTGAAGTCCATAAAGGTATGAATTAAATGTTTCTGGTAGTCCTTGATAGTATCTGTAGAGTGTTTGCATGCACATACGTTTATAAAATGGCAAATTATAAAATACAGTATTGTGAGAGGAAGAGAGAAATATAGTCAGGTTTATCTTTATAGACAAGAATAGGAGGAGACTGAAAAAAATCATCAGCACTGAAAAAGCGAAAACATGGTCATACTCTGAACCTGAATGCTGCCACTAGCTCCAGTCAGTGCTACTGTATCAATTCCAACAGATCTCATTAGATTTTCCACTTTAAACACAACATTGCAAATTTATGGACACTTGTGACATCAAGTACTTATTGTGATGGTGACTTGGACCTTTCTAAACACAGAAGATGTAACCTCTCTACTACAAAATCACAAGATAGCACCATTTGTACTTATGGACTTTTCCATTAGTGGTATGAGTTTTATAACACACAGTCGAGTAAATTATTATGCCCAGAAAAAAAATTCCTCATATGCGTTTGTCATGTTTTTTGTTTTTAAACTAGAATAACAATTTAAGAAGTTAAATATATTATTGAAAAGAATAAAATCAACAGTATGATAGTGTCTAGAAAGTAAACCCCTATTCATCTTTTAAGTGTGAAAAAAGCAGGACTGTAAAGTATTCACCACCACTAAATTTTCAGGACTTCAAAATAAGTCTCCTAATTCAGAATGTGTATTCTCAATCCTTAGCTAAAAGCTTGTCCATTTATAATAATACATATTAGAAACAAGGAATATAGAGCTTGTAATTAATATCCATAAATGAAAGCCCAGAACAGCAGGTTTTTTTGCACATGGGCAATCTATTTATTGTTTCAGTGTGCTTTAATTTTTAAAAGTATTTCCCAACCTCTTCCATTCCTTCACAGCCCTGCTTATTAACTATCTTCCTGATCAGTATAAAATATTAACATACCTGCACTGGTGGATAGATAGGATAATTACCACTCTACACTCCTACAAAGAGATCTATATGCAATAATGCAGCAGCCAGAGTTTGGGTGCATTGAGTTCCGCCAGGCCCCGTCTACTCTAGTCTTACTCTAATATTCACCGTTCTCTTATGAGCAGGCTTGTCAGTAACAAGAAGTGAAAGCACAGCCAAGAAACCTTTTAAAGATTCCTGTGACTTGTAATCAATAACACCATGAATTATAGATCAGTTCCATGCAGGGATTTATTTGAAAGCCTTTCCCTGTGGGGAACTTAAGTAAATGCGCAGCCCTGACTCACCAGTCTGCAAAGGGTCTGGGTAACACTGAATGAAAGTTTTTTTTAATTCATATGGATACGTATATTTGTCTTCAATTGCATCTCTCTTTCTGAAGCAAACTAGGTATTTGTTCACCTGAGTCTGCTTTGGACAACTGCTGTTCTGAGCAGTGTGAGTAGTGCTGGGTCCTCATCTGCGCTGCTCAGCACCTCCTGCTCAGGAGGCAGCAAATAGGGATGTTGGGGATACAGCATCCAGGGAATGGGAGGCCAATGCTGTCTCACCGAACAGTCTCACTGAACTCCTGAGTTACATCTGGCTGTGGGTATTTTACGTGACACCTCTAAGCTTCAGTTTAAGCATAAAATTAAGCCCCATGTAGTACAAAGGCCTTCTATGGCTAAATCCCAAGTGAATCACAAACCTGCTCTGAGGGGTTAAGTGATACACAGGCTTAGAGCCAGCAGGTGACAAAGGAGTGAATTTCACCAATTAAATCAATACATTTCTACTCAATTCATATTTGTGTTTTGAAATTTAATTAATATATAGTTGCAAAGTGTTTTGAGTTTGTAGTTAAAAGCCATCATGAAAATGTGAGTTATCATTAGATGTTCTATGGCATCATTAAAAAATATCCAGGTTATTAATGCTATGTAAATTAACTGGCCTAGGTCTGATGTCAAAGCTACATTTGTTCCTAACATTACAGTGGTAGGCCCCAGTCCCACAGACTTAGACACTGCTTAACAGTTCATAGCACAGATAATCCTAGTGAAGTGTCATATCTGCGTGCACAAAAATGCAGTTTAAAATAAATGTGTAAAGCCTGCAAGGCTTTCTTAAAACACAGAGGATTGTTACACCGAATGCAAGACTATAGAGACGTTCTAATGAAAGTGCAACTGCCTGGGGAACAAACATTGCTTCACCTTTTACACACAGAGTTAAGTAGTTTATTACCCAGTGCAGCCCTTTCCATTCTTTCTCATATGCAATAAGTTTATGACGACTGATCAACATGGCTTTTTTGTGCATGAAACAGACTTGTGCAACTTGTAATGATAAATCCATATCACAGTACTACATGATTACGCATATGTATATACACACACACTCCAAAATCCAGGCTCAGATTTTTCTTGTCCTATTGAAGGAGCTGGAGTTTGTAATAAGAGAGTACTGAGATTATAATGCAGCTACCTTTGTAACCACCAGGAAGGAGTATAGGCGGGTTGTGTGTGTGTTTGTGCGTGTTTGTACATCAGATGGAGTCCCTGATAAACAGTATAGCTGGTCTAAATACTGACTCAAACAACTTTCTTGTAAAATCCAAAATTTCCATTTAAAACACTTTTCCCTCCCACACAGAAGAATACCTTATCTTCTTAAAGGACAGAAAAATCTGAAAAAATACACTCTGTTTCTTATTGATATATTGAAATGGTAAACGAATTCTACCTGAAGAGTTTAGAAGTGGTATGTAAAGGATCTCCAGATGTGGATCCAGACTTTAATTTACTTGGTGCTGTTCACATCCCTTACAATAAGCTGGTACCCGCCCCAAGGAGCTTACCATTTTAGAGATGGTAGGTTGGACAGATAGAGGACACCAATCAATGAGACAGTATCGGTCAGAATATTAAGCAGTCATCTTGATGCATCAACTGCTTGACCACAGCGGTTTTCAAAATTTATCATTATAAAACTCCCTCCTGGGAGCATTTAAAGCTCACACAATTATCTAGGCTATAACTGCTTCTATCTTCTCCACTCGATTAGTTTTTGTATTCAGCTAACACTATGGAAAGTGTTTTACTTACCCATCATATTTCTTGCGTTGTTTATTCTTTAGCTGGACACAATTCTTTTTATCCCCAAGCATATCAGGCCTTTCTGAGTGCTTTGTAGATTCTGCCAAGGAGGATTCTAGCATAGTGCTAGAAATCTGGCTCATCTTTGGCTTAATTGCTTCTTCAGCTGCTGGGCTCCTTGTAAGCTAAAAGGAAAAGGATAGTACATAGGTTTTCACCTGGGTTCTTTAGTTGTAGTGTCAGTTCTACCTTCAGTTATTACCCCTTCCAAAAAATAAAATAAAAAACCACTGAGGCTTCTAGTAACAGCCACATTAGGACTGCAAAAGTAATCGAAGGGCTATGACTGAGTTTAATAGAAACAACCTTACGTGAGAATTGAGTGTTTTGAAAACATTGAAGTCCCATTGCAGATCCAGGTAAGAACCTCTTATAGAAGAGTCGTTATCTTAGGTTTAATTCTTACAATTGAATCTATCTGATTATTAAGAGACTTAGCCTTTCCTCAAACTGCAACACACAGAAGACCAAGCCTAATGCTACATGCAACTGTACAGCTAAAAACTATCACTTGTAAAGTGACTTAATAACCTTTTTCTTCCCAGTCAAATTATGCAGCTCTTCCTGGAGTCGTGCTGTTGAACGCTGCATCATTAAGACTTCTCTTTGCTGCTTTAATAAAAGCTTTCTTTCTTGATGGGCTGCCTTGTAGATATTTTGCAGGTGCTGTATTTCTACCTACACAAATCAGAAAAAGGAAGGAGTATAAGAGTGCAAAGACAGAGAAGAGACATACTTTAAAAAAATGCATATTGTCTTGTGTTAATACATACTATATTACTCTTGAAGCATCTGGAGAATTCAATATGCAGGTTGTTTTTTAGTTTTGGTTTTGTCTGTTTTTTTTTTTTTAAAAGGATTTTTGTGCTTTTATTTTTCACTAATGCTGACTGAGAGACGGGATATCTCAGAGGCGAGACTTTTGGCAGTGAAGTACCTTCAGGTCATTCAGCAGTATAGGATGCTAGTGGTGACCTGTTTGCACAGGGATTCCTTGAAGCAAAAGAGAGGCTTGTACTACACAAGGAGTAGAATGGAAATCTTCTGATTACTAAGTGTATTTATGAGCCCAGCGTTCCCCACAGTATCAGGAAAACAGACCATTAGCTTGCAGATTAATTTAATATATTTCAACATCAGAAGCATAAATCTACAGAAATCAGCACATGATGTTACGTCGGTTTCCGCTGTTCATTGTGGATTTCTGTTTGTGCCATAACACTGGAGTAGCCGGGGAGGGGAAGCCTCACTGAGCGTGGGCTTCACACAGAATAATGCACGTGAAATAACACCAGTGACTTCCTCTGGAAAAAATAAACAAAAAACTTTGGTCCAGCAGCTCCAGCCACCTGCCAGTGTTGCATCCTCCCACTGCTGATATGAGGAAGCCCGGCTCCTCTTGCACCATTACCTGCTCCTGTTCCAGCTCCATTACGATTTTGCGCTGCTTCTTGGCCACGGCAGAGGCTCCCTTACTATCCTGCAGGTTTTCCAGACAGCTGAAAAAACAGAGAAGGACAGGTATCACAGCTAGATGATTTATTGCCATGAATATAACAGTCTTGAGGGGGAAAAAAAACAAAAACAAAAACAATCCCCCCCTCGCCCAAAACAAAGCAAAACACATCAGGGACGAGAACAAAGCTCCTCTCAGAACAGCTGTGAAGCAGCAGTAGCCACGGCAGGCTCTGCAGAAGGTTCTGCTGGGCTTTGAGGACACCTCAGCACCCAGGGCCTTCCCACCTGGAGCTCTGCTGAGGTGTCTGGACCTCCCCGACGGCTCAGTGCAGAGCACCGACGGGTGAGGGACACTTCGCACCGCGCCTCAGTCCAGTCAGCACTGAGGGACGCCTCATGCCAGCGGGGCTCGCGCCACGCCTGAGGGATGCTGCAGCAGTCATTTCTGCCGTGCTCTGAAGAGAGTAAAACTGTGCAGGCTCCTCTGCTGCCTCTTTACACGCACTTCCTCCGTCAGAGAGGGATTTTATATTCTCTCTCTTCCCCCAAGAGGAGGAAGTATCCTGACCGAGCGGGCAGCCACACCCCTGCCTCCCGCCGAGGGACCCATCCCCAGGGCAGGCTCGTGGCATCCTGCCCAGGGCTCCCCCTCACCGCTTCTGGTGGCCCAGCCAGGCCAGCTCAGCCCTGGCTTTTGCCCGGAGAGCTTTTCTGCGGAGCTTGAGGAGGGCAGCCTGGTGTCGAGCTCGCAGTTCCTCTCCCCTCAGACACTGCTCCGCCATGGCCAAGCTGAAGTGGCAAAAGGTGCTGGAGCTTCCATAGCGCTGGCCGACTTCACTCCACTGGGGACAGAGCAGAGTACTACGGTTACTGGGGAAGTGCCACGTGGGTAGTGAGCTTCACATGGGGACTAAAACAAAAACAAAAAACAAGAAGACCCCCACAGGCCAGCGCCAGAGCTGGGTTACCTGGCTGCCCAGGCTGGCCTGGGCACTGCTCTCTCCAGAGTCATCTGCTGCACAGGTCTCCCCATCGGGCAGATTTACCAGAGGTGACAACAGATTCAAGGCTTGGTGGACGTGCAGCGGCTCCCCAGCCTCTGTCGGCAGGGATTCTAAGGAGAGGAAGATTTAAAGTCTCCGTAAGTAAAATATTTCTCTAACAAAAGGAAAAATGGAGTTACACATCTTGTTTGTAAACATGATATTTCGGGCATAAAAAAAAGAAGATTAGAGCTATATGCTTCAAATATTCTCCCCCCAACAATCTTCACAGAGTACGTGAGCTAGCACCCATTCCTGAATTCAAGGAGCCTCACGCTCGCGCGCTGCCTTCAGCAGGAGCCTCCGGGGGTCACCCCCGGCTGCGCCTCCAGGGACCGCGTCCTGTCCGTGGGCACGGGGCTCAGAGCTGACCCAGCCCCAGCACCCTGCCTGGCTGATTCCCTGGGCAGTCCGGCGACAGTTTGTTGGAGACTGTGCCACCTGCTCACTTACAGGAGTGAATTCTGAACACTAACCTCACTTTCAACTGAAATGATGGTAAACTGGTAAAAAGAGAAGAGGGGCCTCTAACTGGGGTAAATAACTCTTAACTCTCAAGATTATTTTCTGTAGAATGGTCAGGAGTACACAGGGAAATTGCTGTGGTTTAAATATACATAATGAATATAAATATTTAGGTCAAAATTTTCAAAATCAGTTAGGAAGTCAATGAAATTTGTGATTAAGTGTTCCAGCCCCTGGATGCTGCGCTATTTCTTAACCCATGCTAGAAAGTGTTGTTGTTTGCCCAGCACCACCAAACCCTTTAACTCAGAGTTCACCTTCTAGAAGGGTTGAGCAATACGCACTCCTTCCTCCCAGAGATTTTCTTTGTCCCACTATTTTGGGATCCACTGGACTGTGATCTCTTTCCATATTCAATGCAGATTGTTTCAGTGAATGCATCTCTTCATTACTGAAGGTAGGAAAGAAAGGAAATTCTTTTCTTATTGCAGTCAGAGATACAATTTCAACCCCTAGCTTTTATGAAAAGAGAGAAGTACTCCGTATCTTTTTCAGTCTAGCATGATGCTTACTTTATGCAATACTGGAAGTTTTACCTATGCAAATTTCCTCTTTGGTAGTTGTATCCATAAGAGTCTAGGAGCAATTATCAAGTCTAATCTATGCCACTTTAAATGAACATAAGAATGTGCACATACAATATTTCCATTTGTGCCAAGGTATATGATGGTAAAGCAAAGTGAGAAAAAGGATACTCTTTTTCAATAAATTCCACAAAGGACCCTCTACCTTTTCAAAAAGATAAATTCCGCTTGACCCTGGAAAGGTGTTTCTCCCATGGTTTGGGCACTAATCAAAGTAGAAAGACTGTATCACGGAGATGGATACTTCACAGCAGAAATTTGGATGATCGAAAGGATTAGGCCATAGTCTTGAAGACACTGTGACTGCTGTGTAAGCTTTTCTTAAACAACTTGAAATGAACATCCATTTTAGAAACAGTGCACAGTGCAAATGCTTTAGAGTCCCAAGTCATTCATATGGTCAAACCACAGGCTGAACCACTTCAGTGCCTCACTGCATGCTGCGCCCTGTACCTGCCAGCTGTGTTGTCACCTTCGGACTGGTATCCTGTCCATGTTTGCTCTGCATGGTCCAGTTTTGGCACAGAAGAATAACTGCCTTTGGAGCTACTGCACAGCTGCAAAAACAGAGATTGTCCATAGAGCTGAATGATCTATTCAGAAGGCAGAACTTTTAAGCCTTCTTCCCTTATCCTCTTGGATACAGATATTTTCATATAACAGAAATTCCTAAAGAGCTGGAGTAACGAATGAGATGGATACTACTCACAGTGAAATAACTGCGTGGGCATGTGGAAAGAAGGTAGTGTAACAGCTCACAAACTGTTTCTTATTTAGAGCTGTGTTGATGGGAGTCAGGGTACTGTGTTCATTCTAAGGGCTTTAAAAAAAATCATTTTTGTTCAAGCTGTTCAAACATACAGAGAGAATTCATTGAGCTAGAGTATCTTCCAAAGCAAATGTTCTCAATGATGTAAGACAGTTTGGAATTGCACATGAGGTCTGAGCTTGTGATAATAATGCATGTGAGGCTAAATTTTATTCTAACAAATAGTCACTGAAGTCCATCAGTTTCTAGCTGGCTTCAGAATCTGGCCCTGAAAGGTAAACAATAAACAGCATACTAAAATATTTTTTTCCCCCTGAAATGATAATTTTTGGTTATGATTAGCATCTCACTATGCTCTCACATCTAAACAAGTATCACCGTAGTTATCTCCTGAGGACTTAAAACCCCTTCTGTTGATTTTACAGAATCGAAGGCCAAAACAAAAGCTGAGCCATAAGTAATTTCAGATCCACACTCCCAATGACAGCCTGAGGGACTCTGTTACCTGAGAGATGTGGGCACTTTTACAAATATTACCCTGATCTACACTCTTTACCAGTTAAAAAGCTTTTTGATTCAGGGACTCCAAGTGAGATAAGGGGAAAAAAAAAAAAAAAAAAAAACNAAAAAAAAAAAAAAATCAAGAAAATGGAGATAGGAGGAATGTTTTGCTGAATCCAGAAGTGGTGGTAGAGGAGCTGAAATAACTTACCTTTAAAGTATCTTGAAGCAGATCACTCAAAAACCTCTGGCTTTCTTGAACCTCCAGCTTTGCTTTCTCACTCAGCACTGTAAGTTGCTGTTTCTGCTGGAGCTGATGGGCCTCCATTAGGAAATAACATGCAATAAATGATATTTTTTAACTGAGTCACATGATTCCTCAGATCTGTGTCCCAAAGAGCAGCAAACTCCAAGAGAAGGCAGCACAGGTACTGTGCCACCTACTTCTGTTGCATCTATCTGCCTTTGAAAGGCAATCCAAATGCTTCCCTTGGCTTTGGCTAGAGCAAAGCAATATATTCTTGCCCATCAGCACTAGTACGTGACTTACAAATGGTGAATTAAGGTTAGCACCTCCCCCTTGCAGCTACATGGGTTTTATGAAGCTGATGCAGAACCAGCTGATGCCAACTGATTATAGCCTGAGCACACCTGTGTCCAGGGATAGCTAGCACCCTTTTATTTTACCTGCGACAGCAGCACTGGAATGCTGTTTGCGTAGGCTGCTTACTGTACCTTCAGTTTGTGAGCCAGGAGGAGGGAGGTTTGTCTTAAATTGTCCAGATGGTTCCTGTGTTTCTCTTCCAGTTCTGTGCAGGTAGGGTCTCCCTCACCTGCAGAAGCTTAGAAAATAGATGGTAACAGTCATCATTTCTTAATTAAAAAAAAAAAGAATCCATGCTCCGTTTAATAGGTGCCAGCTGAAGAAAGCATCAGAGATTACTAGAGCGAGGCAGTTGAAGCAGATTCCTTCAGATTCCAGTGGGATGCTGCCCTGAAAATGTATTTCTATGCTGTCAAAGTTCTTGGGGATTTAAGGATTTGCTAAGTGTTTTGCTAGGAGGGATGGCTTGCTGGGTCACAACTGAGGCCAGTACACCTTGTAAATCATTTAACAGCATCATGATATTTTCAGTGAGGTCCTAGGGCATCTAATTCTCAACTCTGCTGCATTTCAGACACGGCTGTACTTCTCCAAACATGCCTGAGTCATAATACATAGACTTAATTGGGGGATCGCTGAAAGGAGAAGGCGAGATACGCACGTTGTTCCTACCTGCATTTTCCTTTTGAATCCTCCCTGGGTCTATTTTTGGAAGCCTCCCAAATCTGACATCTGCCTTTTTTCCTGGAATAACTTCTCTACGTACACTCACATCTTCTACCACATCTTAAGAAGGAAATTATCACTACCTCCATCCTGACAAGAAATCTGTCAGCATAAAGTCCTGCAAGTACTGGGGAGAGGGGAAGGGGTAGGATTCAGAAGAGCCTGTGCCAGCAAGCAGGACTGGGGAGCCATTCCCATTCCAAACCACACTCTGGCCTGAAAGTCCAGAGGGTGTGTTATTGTTGCTCTTTTTTCTCACTGCTCCTTCTCTGCACCAAGAGAATCAGACCCACCAGTTACAAAAGAAGAAAAGCTTCCCAACCTGATCACCTCTTTAGGAACTCTAGCAGCATCATGCGTGCCCCTCCATCTTGCATCTTCTCCCTGTAGGGGGGTGAAGACTTGACTTCTCTCTTTTGTCACAGGGGAAACAAGCCCACGGAAAAAAAGCTTTTGCTTTTAAGTGAGGGAAACAACTTTTGTTCCAGGTGCACCTCTTTCACTGTTACTTCCTTATTGTGACTCCCTGTCTTTTACAGTATAGGTGACGTAATGTTTACTGGTGATATGTTCTTGGCTGCTTTGAGCTTCTCAGATGAATTGCTAAGCTTATGCAAACAGGTTGATTGTTTACTCTGAGCTGTGCCACTGTCACAGCAACCAGAGTCATAAATGAATTGAAGTGTGGTTCATAAATAGAAATAGGTTTGACTCGGAAAGTTCAGATAAAATCTGTATCCCTATTCAGATTGTCTGAATCCAAATTACCCCATACCTCAGGATAAGCCCACGACATGCAGGGTTTGGTTTCGTTTTAAATACTGAAGGATTCTTAACAGGGGAAGGATCAGAGACGTGGACTTCTTTGCATGCCAAGATGCTCTTCATGTTTACAAGAATGTGAGTGAAATAAAATGTTAGTGCTTCAAGCCTGACACAGATTTCCTATTAGAGGGCTGCTGCTTTTTACAAACAGCTTGATTGCAAATTTCACTTACCTCTCAGAGTGTTTCCAGTTATCACAATTTTTTACAATAGGAATCTTTTCTTAACCCCCTACTTTTAGGAATCAAGAGACTGGGTGAAAATCTCATCTTTTATGTCAGTAATGCGTATCTCCTGGCTCTGGGTGGTTGTTTGAAAATGCAAAATCATACTGAATGACTTAGAAATCATATGGCCAATAAAGAGGTCATCCTTTAAAAAAAATTGTTTTACCCCAGTCTTTCCAGTTCTGGGGACTGATTCAGACTCTTTAACGCTTACATTTGCCAGAGATAATTATGTGAAAAGGTGTATTTAGGAAAATCCTGTGGATGAAATAGCTGTTATTTCTACAAGGAAGATGTATTACTTGCTTTAAGCGATGTAATAGAAAAAAAGACAACTGAACAGTTCTTCAATGGGTATACAGAGAGCTCATCACTTTCAAAAGCCAGATGAGGATGCCCCCTTAAATACAAAGAAATAAGGTAATCTTGTACAAAGAATTTACAAAGTAAATCTATTGATGTTAAGTTGTCTGACTAGCTTTCAATACTAACATCTGGGCCATTCTGAAGTATGGGAATCTATTAGGATACTGTTTAAAACTGGGAAGTATTTTCAATTTGTGCCTCAGACTGAACATTGCTGTTCTCCTCAGAGACTGACCAACGGTATTGATCTAAAGGTGAATGAAAAGTTTGTTCTGATCTGTCTTCACTCCTCTTGAACATAATTTTCCTAACTGTGGCTGTTGCCAGATGCATTTCTTGTGTTGTGACATCCTGTGTTAAAGAAAATACCATCTGGCTGAACTTCACGTCCTTACATTATGATGAATGGCATTTTACTGCATACCCAGATAGCTTCAATGCATATGCACTCACTCTTTTTTTAAAAGAATGCTATTTATTAAATCACTTTCCGCTGCACCTGCAGAATCTCAGTAAAGCCCTGTAGAATCTCTGTGACATGTAATTAAAAAAGCTGGGCTAAAAGTCTCATTTTTCTAATCACTTGAAGCTAGGCAGAAGCACTTACTGCTGCTTTACTCAAGGACAGCTTTTCCTCTTTCTGCCCATGTCAGCAATCAGTCCACACCAGTTACTACAAAACTACATACTTGCAACTTTAGATGGAAGCACAACTTTGGCTACGTTGTCGCCTGGAGGTATATGAAGATGGGGCGAAAATGGTGCTGAAAGGCAATGGATCCAGAAGTGATTGACCCATTTGATACCCAAGTCAGGGCAATCTTTCTCCAAAATTACTGCACCGTCTCTATTGCTTTATTATTTTATGATGCTCTGCAGGCAAGGGATGGGTGAAATGCCACCCAGGCATTTCAATACTTAGTTAGTGTGCAGGAGCTGAGCTGTAGTGATGACAGGTGAATGGCGATACAGAAAAGAGATTTGCTGTCTCCTGATCACAACTGAGATACGCAGCACAAACGAATAGGATGGCTGTTTGGCCCTCCTCTAGCAAGACCTTAGAGCCAAGAGCAGTCTCTATGCAAGAGACTGTAAACTTGAAGGCTGTACTTGTTCACCCAGGAAATCAATGGGCTCATCTGCATTCTTGAGTACCTTGGAGAATCTGTATTTCCACGCCCACTGGATTGGTTTTCTCTCTCCTCTATAAATACATCTGGTATCCCACTTGTCACTGAAGAGTAGCTGCTTTCTAAACTAGGGGATTAATGTGGCCTGTGCTGCTCTTGTCCTCTGCATGTTTTGTGCTTATACCTAAATCCTCTAGTGCATAGGGTTGGCCAGAGTTCAGCCTCCAGCCAGATGTTGCAGCACATGGCAATACATCACCCTGCTATTGACCATTCCACGTGGGCATCTCACGTACAGAGCAACCAAGCAGCTCTTGCCACAGGCTAGCAAGAGAGAGACGGGCCTGAATCTGGACCTAACCAGGACACTGAATTTCCACGAAATGTTCCTTCTATTTCTCATCGATTATATTAAGTTCCCTCAGCCCACAACACTTCCAGTATCAATAACAAAGCCCCAGCCTGTATGGCAAAGCAACACTGCATGCAACAGAGCAAGAAATACACACTGGCCCACACGCTTTGTAGTGGTATTTTACGGGTAACAGCACATTATGGGGTAGCAGCACAGAGAAGGACAAAGTCCTGACTTCTTGTGTACACACAGGTGAGAGGATGATGTGTCAGCCAGCTAAAAAGCAGTGCAAATACAGTTTTTGAGGGTATGGAAAGAAACTAGTTCAGAGAGAAAAAAACAGTACCAGAGGAAGTGAGAGCAACTCTCAAGAGCAATTCTTGTGCTGCCTGTCACGGAGTCAAGAGGCATGCTACGCTTCCGCGCTGCGATCATTGCAGACCACTTTAGAGATGCTCGAAGGCTGGTGGTGGAGCTCACTGAAGCTTCACCAGAAAGAAGCTTTGTAAAATACAAAAAATAGTGTGGTATTTTGAAGCAAGACACGAAGAGCTTTCTTGTCTCTAAACTATCAATCAGAGGACAATTAGCTGAAACCATGCTGTTACACTTCTTTGCTGATTCCATTAATTTAATCATTTCTCCCTCTTCTACAAGCAAGAAGGCAGCTCCCTCTAGTGATATGAGAAAATAAGTCAATCAGCAGCTATGGGGAAAGATGTTACATACGAATATTTTTTTTGTAATCCAGGAGAAAATTATGTATTTCAAGAAAAATGGGTAGCATTCCGTTCGGTTTCCTACTTTTAACCCGTCGCTATGCTGAAGATTAAACACTTTGAAAATACTTGTTTAACAATGAATTTCACCTTACACCTTGTTATCTCTCAGATATTTTTTGGAAGGAAAAAATAAGGGTCTGGCCTGCTGAAATGAGCTTTCTGGTTCATAGTCCAATCACAAGGCTGTAGGAATGGGCACAGGCCAAATGGTTTTAAAAACACCTCATTCCCTTCTTTAATAGCGAAGCAGAACCTTGGGTACTCTGGTTCGTATTCAGAGGGTGTGCTGCAATATCAGGGGAAGTACAGCTCATCTCCTCAGCTCCCTGTGGAGGAGAGCTAGTGGTCTGGCAGGAATGATGGAAAGATTTTGTGTAGCGCTGTCCCTGGGATAAGCAGAATGTGCAAACCACTTCCTCATCAGCTCCCTTGGTTATACCAAGTTTTGTGCCTAAACTGATTACAGATGCATATAAGAGCTCTGTGAAATACTTCCCAGTGATCCCCGTGGAAATGATCTGTGTTCATCACAGCATGTGCTTATAGCATTTACAGTTCTGGATTTTATACTGGCTGTGTTTGAAAAAGAAAATTCAACAGTTCAGGACAGTTTCATGGTCTTAGTCCAAGCAGTAAATAGTTACAAACATTTTGTGAATATCAGCTTCTTGTACTGCGTTTTATTATGTTTGAAAACGCAATTTGTTATTTTGCCAAGTATGTTTATTACAGAAAAATTGAATGTCTTTGGCATAGCAATTAGGGGTTAGGTGATGCATGTATCTTTTAAATGTAAATATTTGTATTTCGCGTCAGTTGTATAATTACACATCATTATGCTGCGTGTGCACCGTAGCTTCTGTGTTCTGTGAAAGAGACCAGAATCAACTGCTGGTGTGATGCATTATAGCAGACAATACAGCCCTGCATCTGAATACCCTTTCCCTGATAAGAGCGGTGAACAGATCCACTTGTGACCCATATTTCAAAACGACATTGTCTTCAGAATGACAGCTCTGTGCCTCATCTGCAGCAACATGGCCCGTATTGGAACTGCTGGCTTGCAGTCAGCCCTGGGGTTTGAACTCCGTGTGACACTGTCAGCTCCTACAAATGCTCAGAGAAGGTAGAGGTTTCTCCTGGTGTAGACACCAGGCAGCAGTTCCTATTGTTCAAGTGGCGTGTAGTGGCTGGCACTATTTTTGCCAGATAGCTTCCAGAATTGGGGCCTTTAATTATTAATATTAAATAAATACGATGTCTTTCACCTATGGTAAACGCTTCAGACAATAGACTTACGTCCGATTGTGTAAGGTACCCTCGTAGTCCCTGGGGGCTGGGGAGAAGCATAGTAAATGATGCTGGCTTCTCCACCACCTCAAAATCCAATATTACTTATACATTTTTGTGGGGAAAACAATGAAGAATCCTTAATAAGAGCAAAGGCTCTTTGTAAGTACCCTCTTTGAGGAAAGGATATCTGATCTTGTTCTTTTGTCTCAGAAAAGCCCTTAAAACAATGCACCATCTGCTACTGTTTGGTGGAAGCAAGCAGGGATCTCTTCAGCCAGAGCAGGCCTGCATGCTATCATTTGCTATTTAACCCTTTCAACAACAAAATTCCCCTTGTTTCTACGCAAATTTTGGTTCTGAGCGGAAGTAGCGACGCCTGGCAACCCACCCTTCCCTTGGCCAGCCTTGCAGGATTCGTGAGCACTTCTCCATTCAGTCAGCATCACTTGTTAACCCCTATAAATGTTCTGTGCTGTCTCTTGCTGCACAAATAGGATCATATCCCACACTTATCTGATGTGTTAATTACAAGGAATTAATTGCAAAGTTCCTTGAGACCTTCAGATGAAGCTGCAAGAGGCTGAAAATGGCTCTGATCTGAATGGCGTTTGTTCCATCAGGGGCAGTCGGTGGCTGTCGCTGTGTCACTCAGCACAGGAGCCACCGGTGAGGTGACGTTCTGGTGAATTCACACCTGTGAGACAGCACAGCACTGAAGGCAAAAGGCAAAGCATTTCTATCGCATTTTTAGTGGAGTGTATCTGTTGAATTGGACGTGAAGTTTGAGGGCACTTTTTCTCCTATATTCCCTCTTCACCTTCAAAATCCGAAATGCTAACTGGCTGTTTGAAATTGCCCCTCACCCCATAAATTTTTCAGCCATGGTCTAAACTGTTAGTAAGAGTTCTTGTGTAAAGAAGGGCTAGTCACTCTTCTGCAATAGCGTAAGAAACACCTTGGGAGGGCATGGAGTAACCACCACACTCTGACACCGTGGGAAATGCCACCTTACCACAGTCCTGCTCAAAGCCATCTCGAGTCTCAGCTCCACTGGTTGCAGTTGCAGAGGGCTGCAATTTGAGGCTGTCCAGCGTCCTCAGGCTCTCTGTGGGGGACCAGCTGGCAATTTCCTCTTGATTCTGAACTTCCGAAATAGACTCATACCAGTAGTGAGTCCTCTGAGCTGTGGGTTCTCTCTGCGGACTGTGTCAAGGTAGCAGCAATTACTCAGAGAGTTTTTGAGGTCATGCATGAGTATAAGCAACTGTTGAACTAAAGAATGGTTATTTTATTTTAACAAAGTTATCATTTATTAAATCTTGTTGAATGGAAACAATAGACTCACTAAAAACTCATACCTGCCAATGTACAAAATCCCCTTTCTCGTACCTTGATATTGTCAGCAAAGCTAAAAACACTCTTCATGACCTACTCTAATTGCTGCTCTGAAAGAGCTGGATTTATTATTCAGCCTGGTGGAAAGCAGAAACCAACTTTGCAGTTCTGAAGCTTAGTTTATTAAGGCTGCATTGTACAGTCTGTGCTGTTGTTAGTACTTGGTTGCACAATCTAGCTCTGAACCTTGGCAAAGTTTTCTGAAATCTTTTTAGAAGCACACTAAAGTAACACTCTGTTCCAGTGTTTCTGGGACTTGTCCTAAGCATGATTGTGGTACAGCTAAGATTCGTTATTGATATATATGCTTTAATATTCCAAAACAATGTCAGCACCAAGTCCCACAGTCCAGACAAAGATCTCAGTAACCAGTTTTACTATGTTTTGATCTGTAACTATCTGAGCTTAACTAAAAAGATTAGGAAGGAAGGTGTGAAAATGGGCATTTATTGATCAAGCCTCAGCTGAAACACAGGCAGGGACACTGGGACACACTGACACAGTGACAGATGTTTTCTTTTTTATACAGAAAAATAAATGTGGAAATTTTTTTAATCAGCAATCAGCTTAGGGAAATCTCATTTCATTTTTCTCGTTAATAAGCTTTTCTTTGTTTTTCGTGACCCAGAAACTGCTAAAATGATTAGAGCAGTCTCCACTAGCACATCTTGGATATAGTCTTCAGAAAGTGGAAGCAAATGTGGATGAGACGGAAAGAGGTAAAAGGGATTTCTTACAAAGCAATTCTAATGTTTGTCAGGCAAATATGCTGAGTATTGTTTCTGCATTTGTGTTGTGTTAGTTTTTCAGTCAATGCCACTGTTTCTTTTGGCTTTTGAGAAATGCCTACTTCTGTTTGGAAAGACCGATGACAAGGTCTGAATCCAGCCCTGCCTAGTTCCTGGAAAGTCTTCTGCTAACATCAGTAGAAGTCAATACAGTTTCTACAGAAAACACTGATTACACAGGAGTAGCAAGCAACCCTTCTCCTGCAAACACAACCAGCTCTGCAGTGGGCATAAATCTTCACAAGTGGCAGATGAGGCTCTTTGGATTCGCACTAACCAAAGAGAAAGCATTATCAGGGCCACAGCAGGAGGCAGAGCTGCGGTCTAGCAGCTAACTGTCTCAGAACATCAGGCCTGTGCCTGACTACTGCTTGCTCTGCCTTAGACTGTGAGGCCACCCAGTGCAGTTTCAAAAATGAACTTATGGCAAAAGTGCTATGATCTCTTTGACTCTCAAGAGATGAAGAAAATAACAGAAAGCCACTTCTATAGGTAATTGAATCAAAATAAGAATGAAATTGCATAAACATTTGCTGGTGGTTTGGAGAATTCCCATCAGTGAGTCATTTGCATTAGCAACAAATCTCCGTCAACCACCCCTGCGGACTGCAGAGCAGCCGTGCATGAAACGGGAACATTTCTTATGGAAAGACGCACCTGCGGGATGTCTTGCATGAACATGAATCACTGTTTTCACAGCTATAATTAAACATGTAAACACAAAACTGTACTGTCGCAACTGGCTATGGTAAGATCATGTTCAAGAGCACTGATTGTGTAATGCTGGATGTTTTGTGTTTGTGAATGAGGGTGGCAAACAGTTTTTAACAGGTGGCTTTGTTGAAATGAACTCTTGAAGAGAATATGTGTGCTAACCGACTGTGGACATGTAACTCGTTACCACTCGTAGCAACAGTGGAAGTCAGAGCACGGACCCGATTCAGCTGCTGTTACTATCACATTTTCTAACCTAGCTCTTAGCTACATCGGTGATGAGCTGTACAGGCATGGATTTACCAATGGCTAATAACAAAGCACTATCCCTGTTTGTCAGCACAGTCTTATGAAGTTTTGTCAGTTAGTCAAGAGACTGGCTTCCCTCGCTCCTTGCTAACGCTCCCCATACGGGGTTCATGCACTCACAGTGCAAGTGTGTCTGGAGCACGAGAAATGATGACCCAGGGATGTGTGTTCCTCAGTCACCCCCTTAACACACTGGTGCTCCTCTAGCACGTGGTTTTCTATCTGATCAGATTGTGGATGTATGCCTTCAGCAAGCGTGCGAATCAGCTGATACTGAAGGAACTTTGGGAATAGCTTGATTGTGGGACCTTCATGTTGTCCTTACTTGTGTGCGCTTCCTGCTGGTGTGTACAGAAGGACCCCCATCCACTTTTGCTTCCCATGAGTGAGTGTGCAGGCTTCAGGGTTAGGTGCAAAATTAGAATCTAGATCACATGCAAATAAAAGCTCAGGGCAATTCAAAGATAGGCTTTTACTCTGAACCTTTGTATTAGCCACTTTACTGGTACCTAGGAAAGGGTTAGAGATGGGGTGATCCTGCCTTTATATCATCCCCTTACTGTCACTGCTGCTGCATCAGAGGGAGCCCTCAACTCATGAGGAGATGAGTCTGGAGCTGTTCGTGATATAGCTACACTTTCCCCTTCTAAACTCTAAAAGCAGTGATATTTTATCTGCAAGTAGCTCTCCTCATTGCTTGGAACAGCACTTGCAGCAGGGTTGTGATTTACTGTTTGAGAGGTTTTTATTGGTGATATTTTTCTGTAGTGCTCTGAGGACTTTGTTTGACTCCACTGCTCAAACACATGGGAGCTTTGCTTTCTCAGTAATTGCATTGTTCAGGAGATCAGTGCAATCTGTCTGATTTCTACTTTGCCTGATGCTTGTCCATTACAGCTGAGGGGCTATTCCCACTGGGGCCCACAGGGGTTCTGCACCTACCTTCCATTACAGTGAATTAGAGTTGCAAATAAACACACATGCATCAAGACAAGAGTAATAGACCCCACCATTTTCTTCAGACTAGTGGGCTGTGCTCTCCAAGGCGCAGTGTATATGCAGCTCTGACTCTTCACTGCATGCTCCGAGTGCTGAGTGCTCATGTTTTATACATTTGCCATCTTCTGTGACAGAACAAGTCCATAATCCTTGCAACTGATCTCTCAGAGCAGAAATCAGCCCAGCCTTTGTGAATGTGATAGTTGCACACAAAGAGCAGGGTTTTGACTCTGTAGTTCCAGTAATTACTGTTCATACCTTTGGTAAGCTGAGCTCCCTGGAATTCTCTCTGTAATTTTCATTTTCCTCTTGCTTACTTTGAACTGTAAAGCTGTAAAAAAATCTTCTTAAAAAGAATGCTGTGCCTTATTAAAGGCATTTCCTGTATGAATGGCAAAGTCCTGTCTTCAGTTAAAAAAACTGCTCCTCTTTCCACTAGAAACTTTCTGCAGTTCAACATCTAAGCAGCTGAGCTGGCAGCACTGTGATTCACACACTCAGCGTCCTGTTGCTTCTCTCCCCACAGACACACTTGGATAATCACAGAAGGCGAGGCTCGAACCCGGCCATGGGCTTCCACAGCCAGGGAGCTGCCTGGAGAAACAGAGCCACACCATCCCCGCCTGGGCAGGGATCCCACAGCATCAACACCTCGTCCTTCTCTTCGCATGGGAAGTTGAGGACGTGGCGGCCAGTTGGCTGCACACACGTCCTTTTTGGTAATGCCTGCCCAGGTCTGAATCTTCTAGGATTCAGGGGCTTTGCTCTCTAAGGGAGACCTCTCTGCGGGGAGATGCATGGCTCCTGCTGGGACTGTGGCTTTGTCATTCTCCAGTGGCTGGACGGGCGCACAGTCTGCTTTGCAGCCAGCGATTGCTTCTGAGCTACCAGGTCCCTGTAACCAGAGACAACCCACCTGGGGCAGCTACTCAAATACGGCTTTGCTCTCTCAGATACAGGTTAATGCAAAGGGTTTTCTATCTACATCAAACACTTAATTAGTGTCAGCTGCCTGAAAATAACCAACATTAATGTAGTCCTTTTTTCCAAACTTCCTGCTTCGAAACATATTTTCCATAATTACCATGCTCAGCCGCGCATCCTGTTCGATGAAACTTAGCATTTGTGAGTAGGTGTTGCTGCACATACACACAATCTGTGCAGCTGCAGCAATCAGATTTTTTCACCCACTTTTGGAGCAAAGTGAGTGAAAACAATTACTATAAATGAATTTATAGTATTCAGTTGATTAAATCACTCTTTAATCCCCTGCAAAAAGGAGATCAGTGGAGATTTAACTAGGTACTCATAAAGATAATTTGTTCTTCTGTCAATGCCGTATGTTGAAATAGCGAGGTTTTCATTTTACTGGGGTGGGAAGGCAAGATCTACACCTTAATTTTCAAACTCCTTTACATTACAAGTACTTTATTGTTACTGAGTAATAGATTCACAGAGCAGAGCAGTGCACTTTGTGCACTCTTTATAGCTCTGATGTTGCATGATATAATATAAAACTGACAGAACTGTATTTAATCTATTTCCAGAGTCATCTTCTGTATCACCTCTTCAGAGGCATTTTACAATTTCACAGGAATCCTTCTGACAAGGTGGTATCTAACACCTGGCATACGAGTTTGTAACTCTTTGTTCAGGCAGGAGTTGTAAGCTCAGCCAGCCCCACTGGCTGCAAGCCTCCAAGGGCAGCCTAACTCCGCCACTGAGCTCTTGCGACGCCGCTAACCCCCCGCCCAGCTCCTGCAGCTTCACCTCCAGGACTTCGGGGAGCCCTCGGAGCGCGCCAAAGGGAAGCCTGGCCCGAGCAGGTGCCAAACGCCCCGCCGCTGGGGGAGCTGCGGCGCGGAGCTCGCCGCCCGCCTGTGCCCCGGCC
>VXAL01012844.1:210608-242104 GCA_013399475.1 Chauna torquata | reverse complement strand
CCGGCAGCGCCCGCAGCCCGCAGCCCGCAGCCGCCTGCCCGCGGCTCCCCCTGCTCGAGACGCGGCGTGCGAAGGCCGAGCCGCCCCGCGCGGGCGGGCAGGGCCTGGGCGCACGGAAGGAGAGCGCTCCCTCAGCCCCCAGCCTCCTCCCACGGCTGGGAGGTTGCAGCTAGGGGAAAACCTCTGTACGGGAGGGGGATCTCTCTCTCAAAAAAAACCTTTCCTATTGATCTTCCAGCTCTCTACAAATAGGTGGGTCCCTCTTTCAGTACATCTTGTGTCAAAATCTGCCTACTTGGCAATTCTGTGGGTAAGGAGAAAACAGCAGGCTGGCTGCGTGCTGAATTGGTGCTATTTATTTTAACTGCATGTGTGTGTGGTGCATTTAGCAGAGAATAATATATCCAAATTTGTTTACCTTCTAGCAAGGAATCCATGAGATGGAGAGGCTGGACTGGTTATTGGCTTTTCACGCAATAGGCTCATGTCCACCTCAGAGCCTTTATTCACAGGAAAACCTTTTAAAAAGACAAATGAAGGCATTTAATAAACATGCTCTTTATAGAAATGAAATGTCCAAGCTTTGGCATCTATTCTCTGCCTGTTTATGTGTGAGCACTTAAATTCCATATAGCTTTTCTTATCCACATATTTCTAAGTACATGGGGTTAGGCTTATAATTCCTTTCTTAGTGCTGGGAAAGCCTAGGCACCAGAAGGAAAAGTGATGTGTCTAAGACCAGTGGCAAAGGCACAGATGAAATTACAAGATGTAGTTTCACAGCTGCAAAAAGGGGACAAGAAACCAGCTAGATCATTACGTGAGTTTCTTAATATGATAGCCTCTACTTCAGTCCCATCTCTTCTCTCACAGGGGGGCTGACGGACTTTTCAGTGCTTACCAAACAGACATATAAGAAAGGTCAGGCACTACTAACATCTTCTGACCTGAGGAGATGTGCTGGACTTTCATGGTTGTGCTCTACTGATCCAAATACACTGGACAGTGTAGAGAGTGGAGCTCATACTTGCTGCAGCCAGAGGGTCCTTAGGCTGCCTGTGCTGCTTGCCGCGGCATCTGTGACCCTCAGGGCTAGATCTGCGAGCTGCGCCAGGACAAGCCTGACTATGCTCAAGGCTCCAGCAGCCACTCCCTCCAGGCAGAACGGATACAGCCGAGAGGACCCAATTCTCAGGGATTTTCCCAAGACACAACACCTCGGTTAGTGTTTCTAGCTTCGAAAGAGCTGGGCTATGGTATCAGAGTCTCCCTGTCACATCTTACCAACGTTATCTACCTTTCAATGTGCTGCTCATGGCTTCCCCAGTGTTGAGATGTCTCTGCATTATGCTGTGGGTGATCCATGGTAATTCTTTGCTCACAGCACCCCGACCACACAAAGAAGTGGTTATTCTCTTCTGTCTGTCCTGGTCAGTTGCTCCCTCAGTGCTATCCATAAGGCTAGTCCTGCCTGGTTCATGAAATTCCCTATCTGAAGACACATGTAACCCATCAGGATCCGGGTCTCCCAGAAGCATTTGTAAAGTCATGGTCCTGTCTTGCTCATCCTTGGATGGCTCAGGCTCTGGGACAGAAGGCTCGTTGAAAAGGTCCCAAGTTGTCTCTGTTGATATTTTGTCAGCAGACTCTTTAATCTTGCTTGTTGCATTCAGTCTCTTAGTTGCCATCTCAATCTTTTCTGCAAGTTCCTGGGATAGATTGTGTATGGCTTTCACTCGATCCCGTTTATTGCTGTACAGAGAAAGACCAGCAGTTGAGTCCCTGGAGTCCAGTTTTGCATCTTTCTGAGGAAGGGAAAAGCTCTGAGGAGGTGTATGCAGAGCTGGGGGAGAGCAGTCCCTCAAGTCTTCACATTTCAGAGGACTGAGAAACCAGCATTCACATTCCAGTGGTGCTGTAGAAGATAATGGCTTTCTTTTTTTAGGTGTTTGAACTGTTTCAAGAAGCTGATTCCTGTTTAAATAAAAAGGAGAAATGTCAGGTTATAAAAAACAAATAACGTTAGCTTTTTGCACTGACCAATATCCTCAGCTAAAGCACTTCACAAAAGAAAAAGAAACAGAAACAGATTTCCCTGTCTGTAGATACATTTGTCAAATGATAGATTCAGGATGGAGCACAAACTGCTGACAAATAGGGGGAAGAGTCAAAGTCTTGCCTGGGGCTGGCAAGGAATAGTTCTTTAAAAACACAGACCATAGAAGTAGGCTGAAATGTTTGCCTCAGCCTGGAGAGGCAGAGTGCCAGCCTCCTTCAGGGCTCAAAAGCGCTCCCAGATTGCAGAACTGGGCTGTGCACTGGGTAGCTCAAGTACTGCTGATAAAGCAGAGCACACAGAGAAGCATGTGCAGGTTAATTTAATGCATTGGCAGAAGAAACAAAATCTGATTTCACATCCTGGGACACAGAAGTCCTGGCTCACAGAGTTGTTCTGTAACTGCTTTGGACTTGGGTGCAAAGAGGCTGATTTTAAGGTGAGATATGATAGTAGATTAGTCCACTGCTCTGTTTTTTATAGTTTTCAGCAGAACACTATGAAAAGTCTGCAGCATGTGCTGAGAAAAAGGCTTTCTAATGTCTGAGTACCTGTGTCTGTGATCTTTATTTAATAGAGTATGAGATGTTTTATCCACCGAGGCCATGAAACTCCTGTCCAGAATTCCACCACTGGTTTGCTCCTGAAACAAAAGTGACCATTAGTGTAAGCACTAAATAACTAGGCAATACGAGAGTAGTATTCGGCTTTTGTTCCACTTAATAATTGGTTCATATAACAGGAAAAATGCCTGAGCCAAACAACAAGCCTGTTCTTTTAGCTGAAGCGATGGAGATTTCCAGGCTGTTGACCCTGAAGTCAAGGGTTCCAGCCTTACTAATGAGCACAGCAGTTCTTACCATAATTAGAAGTTAACTGCTCTATTTTTCCAGATAAAACTTTCTCTCCCTGACACTTCAAAGCATTTGTATGAAGTGTTTCATGTCCTACACGATGCTGCAGTGGTCGAGATTGAAGGGTTTTCAATCTGCCACTCCTTTATGACTTGCCTGCTCAAGTGTACGCTGAGGACTTTCTTTCACAGCAGCTGTTTCCCTGAGGAGCTTGCGCGTCTGGTCAGAACACGTTTTCTTTCCAATAGCTTCTCTCTGTTTCCTGTATACTTCTTGCAGTCTCTTATTTCTCATTTCCATGGCCTGCATCAAAGATCTTTTCTCTTCTATTTTTTTTTTCTTTCTTTCTTCATTCTTTCGATACATAAACTCCTGAACAATTTCAGGGCTGTAGGGATGAGGGTTTTTAATGTTTACCCTCCTCTTTGAAGGGTGTTTAAGGTTTTCTTTCTCTGACCCTTTCTGCACAGGGCTGCTTGAGCCTTTCCATCTCTGAGGAGATGTACTTTTTCCTCTGCTGCAGTTTCCTGAGCTGCTGGGCTTGGCTCCAGCTTTTATTAATGGAGCTCTTATCTTTTCCCCAGTGAAGGCAGAGGGAGTCATGTCCTGAGGTTCAGGTGAAGCAGAATGGATGCTTGGGTATTGCTGCAGAATTTCTACCTTTCCTTTCGCAGTATCTTCTGGGAGCCTGCTGTGTCTGTGTTCATCATGATACTGGCTTTGCAAATGTAGGTTCCTGACCGTTTGTTTTGTATCCTTGGTTGGTGCATTGCTGCTCCTTTCAACAGGCCTGTGGGGGGGAACTGCACAGCTTTTGAATTCAGGGCTTTTCCCCACTGGTTCAATTCCCTTTTCTATACAGCAGTTTTCCATTGCTGGCATCACTGCAAATCCTCTATCAGGTTCTGTGGAAATGATTTTGAAACAGCAGTGGTGTTATTACTTCAGTGATGTGTCAATTCCTATATCTGTCATGCACATCTCAAAACCTGCTTCCTACTATAGGTCTGAGGACTGTTGTAAAATCTTCAGTTCTAGAGGGAAGGCAAGTCTCTGCTAATTTTGAAGTTGCAGTGTCCAGTTATACAAATGATGTGTAGTACATGGCCCTTTAGCATGTACAGAATTTAATATTCGAGGGCAGTAAAAGTCTTTCCCTCATAAACCTCTCACACTTGTCTGTGTAGCACAACGAGACCTCAGTGGCCAGCCTCACCTATTGGAAGACCCAGGGAAGCCATACAGCTGTGTCTGGCAAACCAGCCCAGCTAAAAAGCAGAGTATGCTGGTATGGGCAAGACATGGAGCTGAAGCTGTATCTGCTTGACGCTGCGCTGTGCTAGGAAGACATAACCTGTGTCATGATCCGGACGAGTCTTACTTTAAGGACACAGTGCATTTGCATTGTCCCTTCAAAACCACCATGGGTTCATTGTGCCAGCTGACCACAGACAACAGATTTAGTAATTGGTGGTGGTGGTTGTTAACCTGACAAGTGAGTTATTGCAAGAGTCTTTAAAGATAGGTCCTTAGAAGGGCCTTGAAACCATTTATTTCAATTAGTTTTAATAAATGGTCAACCACTTTTTTGTTTACATGCCAAGACAACTAGTGTAGCAGTGAGAGGCAACTGTACCAAAGGCGTTTCCAGTGGTCTGCTCTTCAGCTGTGCTCCTCAGCTTTGGAAATGTGGGGGGTGGACCAAGCAACTTTCTAGCTAACTTCTGACCTTCTCTCCATGCAGAAGCACCAGGTAGCTTCGTACCTGAAACAAAGGATTTCATTATTAAACCCTCAAACGTTCTTTGAAAGAAAATTTGTAACTCTAGTTACAATTGTAATTCAAGTTTTTTTAATGGTGATCTCCAGGAATCACACTCAAGATGTGGGGAGGGAGATCTAAAAACTTTCAGTCAGAGTAAGTTTTTTTTTTAAAAAAAAATCTGATGCTTTCTGAGAAGAAAAAGTTTTTAAAGCACTCAAACTTTGGAGGTTGTCACTATGCTAGTGTCTATTCACCATCTGACAGAGAGCTGGTTCATGATTCAGGTGAGGGCAAGACATGAAGGTTCAGTGATTTCCTAAGGCTTTACAACTATAATTTATGTAATTTATCACTTGTATCATGTTCATACAGTTTTTACAATCTTTACTCAGAAGCTAGTGAACCCCAGCGTCCTCAAAACACTAAGAAGAGTCAGGACAGGAGCGTTAGAGAGCATCCTTCTGTGATGGCAGCTGCAGATACTTGGTACTTGCTGGGTTCCAGCAGATTTGAGAACTGGAGGGAGGGGGATAATGAAAATATGATTTTCCTTGTGATTGCATCAAACTCACTAGGGTAAACTAATTCATTTTTAAACAGGTGAGAATCAGCAGGATGCAATGTGGAAGAATCAATGAATGATGCAGGACGAAGGACCATGTATAACGCAAAAATAAACGATGCAGTCTGCAGCACAAACAAATTATTCTTGCTTAATAGGTGGTGTCACATAATAGACAACATTTATCACCGTTTTACTTCATAATTTCAGATTGCATTCACAGTATGCCAATAATTGCACTGGCGTAATTACGTATTTATTGCAAACACTTCTCAAGCAGAAGGTGATTAAACACATACTTATTTGGTATTTGCCTGGAAGCCCCGTGTCCCCTTAAATTTTACCCTAAGATATTCAAGCTTTTTCATAAAGAAAATATTTCACTCTTAAATAGTTATCAGCCTCAGTTCAAAGATGTGGATCAGTACTTAGTAAGAGCTATACAATCAATTGACTGTGTCAGGCTTTTCTAGCCTCTGATCAGCAAACTTGTCTATGTCTTGAGCTGTCTGTGTACACCACCTCCGAGAATCATCTGTTAGACATGAAGCACTTTCAGAGACTGGCTGGTTAATGGGATTGTCCTTTCCTTTGTGAACAGCAGCTATAAGGCAAGGCAGCATCTCCACAGCGAACAGCCCTGGGCTCTGTACCGTGGCCACTGTGGAGTCACAGCTGTTTACATCAGCCGAATTTGCAGCAGGCTGCGAGACACTCAGCAGCGTTCTGAGCGACCACCTTCACTGCCAGCTCTGGCAGAACTCGCCCTAGTTGTGCAGTTCAGGTCACATCACAAGAGGAATGATGTTTTCTCAAGGAAGAGCTTCACTCTCCATGGGGCTGAAGTCACTTCCTGTAATCACACGGACTTGTGAAGCCTTCTAGTGGAATTATCCACTAGATCTATGGAGCTCGGTGTTTGACAGCGCAAACCATGGATAGAACTGCCAAAATCTGCCGGGCTCAGGAGGGCCGAGATCCCTCAGTGTTTTTAATGAAACACCTTGCTGTATTACCTTGTTTTCTAGTTTAGCAGTATTAAAAATGCATGAAGATGCATTTATTTATTATGCTTAGTTTCTCCAGATGCAACAGACAAATTAATATGTAGCTCTAACAATCTTCACTTCACCGTGTTGTCTGATTTCAGTTAAATCTTTTTTTATCTACAAAGTGTTTATTGACTACAAAAACTCTTATGTCAAAGTTCAAGAACAGCCTGAGTTTCTGATGAAATCACTCACTCGAAGGAAATCTTTTGACTTAAATATTCTCCTGTTTTTTTCCTGCCTATGAAGAGATGAATACTTTATAACTGTTGTGACTTAATTTTTTGTTAACTACAGCAAATTTATAATTCATCAAATTCCTGAGTACTCTGGCTCTGACCCCTGACCCCTCATTCATCTCTTCGTAGCCCTGCCTCGGCTCTTTCTCTGACAGAAACTAATAGCCAATAAAGACACCATGACACTGGCAGTTACAATGATGAATGTTTCATGTGCCATGGTCTTATTATGACCCACTCACAGAGGAAGATCAAGCCATTTTTCAAACAATCCATTAAAACAAAAAAGGAGGGAGAAGGAAATTATTATATATTTCATGCATTTTAAATAGTACTTAGGTGGCAGGGTACATGATGCAGCTATACTCATAATTTCATCTGCATGGAATTAGATAGCTTGGATTTTTTTCTTTCCGTTTCCCAGAAGTTGCATACCTGGTGCCTTTGCCAGTGTAAAATACAACTGCTTTGAGTGAGCAGCACCCATAGCACTTCCACTGTCTGCTTTGCTCCCCACAAAGTTTGAATGCAACCATTTCCACTGCAAAATGACAGCATTAAATGGGTAAAATTACTCCAGTAATTCAAATCTGCACTTAGAGATACCCTTCAAGGAAAACTGTGAACTAGTGATTGGTAGTCCTGTTCCTGCTGCTGAGTTTGTAGTAAGGCTGTGGGTAATTCATCTGACTTTTTACTGCGTTCACCTGGCCCCTACTTTGCTGGCTATGAAATCCCTGCCTTTTGGTGGCACTGTTAATTCATTAGGGAACACAGAACCGAGCAGGTGACAGTTCTTCCCACCTAGGATGTATGGCTTATTTTTTATTTCTGATTATTTTTAATCCTGGCAGGCCTGGAATTCAACTGCTGCAGGCAGCAGTGTGACAAATCGTTGAAGGTGACAAAGGCTGACTCTTTGGTAACGCCTGTGGGCATAGGCATGATGCATGTGACAAATCCTTTGCACATGGAGAGCCTGAGGGAGGGCATGTGGCAGTGACTCGCCAAACTTTATCCAAAAGCCAGTGACAGAAAGTGGTAGCAGGTGGCCAGTCTGATACCCCACCCCTGTGGCCTCGGCACGCTTCACAAGCAGCTAACCCAGAAATTAAGCCTTGTGTCCTTGTGCTGCCTTTGGTCATCTTCTGCCTCCTTGAACAAATACTGATTTTTGTCTGTTCCCTCAGTGGTTTTGTTTCTTGCTGGATATAACCAGGCTCTGGTCCTTGACTGTGCATCCTGGGATCTGGCGTTATTTTAATAACCAGATAAAGATTTTGGTAGGTGAGTGTCCAGATGCTGTTGAACTCTGGTAGTTTTGTCCATCAGTCTGTGTCGTTTCTCGTGATTTTCATCCTTACCTTTACCTGTTGCTGTTCTTTCCAGAGCAGAGGACTTGGGAGAAGGCTGCCTCTGGCTTTGTGTTTGAATTCTCTGTGTTGAGCTTCTCTCTCTTTGGTCTTCAATCAGGAGGAAAAAAAAAGCAGAAAAGAATTAGCATGTAGCTAAAATTAAACTGCACACATGACAGCTGTCCCCAGCAAACAAAAACTGTGACACAAATGGCAGTTTGTAGGTGGCAGCTGCAAGCCACCTTTTCATTGCCAGCTGTGTTCCTAGGAATAACAACACTTTCGGTTTCCCTGCACGTTGTGCTGCGCTTCCTGGGAAGCTGGCTGACAGTTAGAGCTGTCCTGAGCTGCAGGGGCAGATGAGGGGGACCCAGTCCCATTTGCTCGCAGCAGCAGGAGTTTCTATTGACACTCATCAGAGCCGGATCAGGCACAGACACAGAGGAAGCAGTGCTCTGTTTTTTGCAGTACTGGAGATGTCCCAGCAAGGCAAGCATTGGCCTAGGGCCCCGAGGTTAAGTCCGCTACCCCATCTACCCATACAACAGGTGCTGCACAAACAGCCCTGACCTAACTGGCGCATCCAGCAAGTGCAGTGTGACACCTTTCCCTTTGGGGTCTCTCTGGAGATCAAGATTAACCTTTCTCTGCAGAATATACAAACATTGCAAGCTTGAGTGAGTTGCCTGTGTCAAACTTACGATACAGCGTTGCTAACCTGGGATCTTGGGGGCTTTTCTATAATCCCTCCATCGTCCAGCGATGGTAAATTCTCTGTCTGGTATTCTGTGCTCTTCATCAGGCAAAAGAAGAGCAGACCTCAGATTCACAGAACTAAAACCTAGACAAACAGATATTTGAAACCTGTTAGGCTACAAGGAGAAGTGCAAACGCTGGTATCCGATAGCGCTGAGCTCCTGTATGTGCGAAAAGCAGAAGCAGGCTTCCTAGCCAGACTGCAGATCATCTGACAGAGGTAGTATCTGGCAAAGCAGCTGTGACACATTTTTTTCAGTTGTAGAGTACAGTCCGACAAACTGAACAAACTGCGTCTGAACCAAGTGTCTGGAGCTGTTAATCTGCTGCCTCAGAGGCTGCCTCTGTTCTGCAAGTTTAACAGTTCCTCTGATAGTTCCCTGAGAGTTATGTAAAATGATTTGGGTTAAAAACAAAATAAACTTGCCATCCTCCTGAGAGTGTTCAAAAGAGGCTCAGCAGGGACTGTGGCTTTGGCTTCTGGGTATTAGGAGGGGTAACGTTTTGCAGCGATGACAGAAAGTACTGCCTGCGTCAGCTGAAAGGGGAACACCACGCAGCGCAGGCGTGTGCTCCCAGAGACCCGAGGGAAGCTCCATAAAATACTTCCACGTATCAGTGTAAAAAGTCGTTTGGAACAGATCTAAGGGAAACAGCCATGGAAGCTGGTGGTGCGTGACAGGGATCATAGTGCTCGATGAATTAACCCTAATGCTATTATAGCAATAAGATTTATTATGTACAGCTTTGCGGCTCGTCTTCTCTAGTCTGATAGAGCCTCGGTAATCCCGTTGCCTGAAAAGACTGCCGAGTGGGCAGGCTAAGTGGGCTAGCCGTGGGGCAGTACTTGCTCTTGAGTCCATTACTCACAGCAACCTGAGATCTTAAATTATGCTAAACTAACGTGACAGCTGTAGATGAATGGTACTTCAGGCCCAAATTTAGCAGCAAAGCGGGATAAGGAATTCTAGTATTTGCTCTCAGATCCACTAGTTCCACTGAATGAACTGCTAAATCCTCTGGAAAGCCTCTGAACTACACAATTCCTGCTTTAAATACCTGTGATGCCTCTCCACACTACTGTGCTGTTATTTCCCATGTGTTATGCCACCTATTTCGTGCTTTATGTCTGGCAAAAGGTAGAACGTGCAAAGGCGTGGGAGACTGGAAGCCCCACGCTACAGGTTAATAAAAGCCAGTAAAAGGTGCTGGTAGCACCCGTCATCCAAAGGGCTTCTCTTGTGGAGCTTCAGTGAAAGGACCAGGCTGCTCAGTGCCTTCATATACCCACTCCTGGGCAAACGAATGCAGCCAGAGACCAAAAAGTTGCTGATGTAAGTGTGCTGTTTGCAGTGTGCTTCTCTACAGGAAAGAGGATTCAGTGCTTAAGCGGAAAGGGGAGAAAGGAATATTTTTGCAGCAAGTTCTTTACTATCATGTGGAAAGAAATTAATAAATTCTTGTATGTTGGTGAGTAAATCCAGAGGAGAAGTGAATTCAGGTTGATACTTATAGCACAGGGAGGTTTACAGCTCCCCCAAGGGCTGCAGAAATAAATGATGTATCCCATGAACATGGCCATTGCCCAACGTGTAACAAAGTGTGGGGTGGAAGCTGTGAGGTTAGTTACTCAGCTGTGCCAAAGCACTGCTAGGTACTACACAGTTCCAGCCTTTCTCCACAGATGCCAGGCTGCTACTGACCTCTGTAAACAGGAGCAGCAGGGGCAGCCACCACTTTGCACACCTTTCTCTTCAGGGGTCTTTCCTGCGGCAGCTCTCCAGCACAGGCTGCAGCCTGGCGCTTCTCCTCCTGAGCTGCTGCTTGCTGGTTTTGCTTCTGCTCCTGGATTTTCTTCTTGAGCTGCTCTAACTTCTTTTGGGGTGATTTTTTCCACAACTCTTCGAGCTTCTGATCACTGGGCCTGCTGGCTGATGAAGGGTAGTGCATAGGAAGCAGGCCAGCCACGGGCACGGGAGCTGAGAACTGACTGCTCCCTGCAGGGGAGTGAGATGGGTGATGCAGAGAGCAGGGATATTTTCTCTTTTGTACTGCGCAACCTCTTGAATCCGCCCGCTCCCTGAAATTGTCCCTTCTTCGTCTGCACAGGCTCTTTGCAGGAAACCACGTCCCAGCTGTGCGTTCGCCATCTGCAGCCTCCCTCCTGGCAGGGCTGCAAGGTGCTGAGTGCGAGGGTCCCGCGGGGGACAGAGCGCCCATGCTGGATGGGCCAGGGCTCACCTCAGGGCTCTCGCGGAAACAGGTCTGTGAGCAAGCAGGGGAGAGAGCGGCACAATTCCCTTCTCTTAAGAAAAAGAAAAATGAGACTGAGTATGTAGGGCGTATTATTAAATTGTTCATTAAATTGCTAATACGAATGACAGTTGAGTTTCTAGAACACATTCTGCTGGTGATCTCGGTATCTCCACCGGATCAGCATTTTGTCAGTTACCAGCAGTTTGGCAAATGAAGATAATATTGGGAAAGCGCAAAGGGAACCGTGGTCTGATAAGTTGTTACAAGCATGGGCTAAGGCGGATAGACCAACGCAGAGAACTGATGGCATAGGCTTGTTCTACTGGCTTGTTGGTCAGCATTTCCGAGGGTGAGATGGTTTGGTGACTTTTTGTATAATAAATAGTAAGGTGCTAAACTTTTTCTGAAGTCCTGCATCCCAGAATTTTAAATCCCTTTCTGTGTGCCTTTGCATCTCCATCCCCTGAGTGCCGTACATAAAGGTTGTTACTTACCTGCGGGCTGGGGGAATCTCATTGCTCTTTTTCTCATTCAAAGCAGTTTCATCTCTGTTTCTCTTGCCATCTACAGTGTAACAAAATTATGTAAATATTAGCAAAAAAGGTTCCTTAACCATTAAATTAAAATAGTTTGCTTTACTGGGCACTATTCCCCAACTGAATTTGGCCCTTTGGACTCCCAGGTATGATTTTGTTGTAAAAATTTCTGTGCACACTGTCTCCATGCCATCCAGGTCCTCAGGGCGGACTGGGTATTCAGTTACTAGCTTGCACAGAAATCCAAGCTGCCATTAATATCCTGTGTCCCAGCTACCTGAGTGACACCATAGTATTCGGCGTTGAAGTGTGCTCCAACAGGTCACACAGTGCCTCTGGCATTTAAACCCAGTGACCAACATTTGTCTCATCTTTCCTTCCCTAATTCCAATGGCTTGAAAGCAAGAAAAAAGATTCACGTGCTAAACCACAAACCCCAGCAAAGCTTGTGGCAGAACAACCCAACATGCCTCTCTTGCTATCCTTGTTGCCTAGACCAGAGTGCAGGCAGTGAGCTGTCGCCAGGAGCATGATACAAAGCCCTGCTGCTCAGGGAGGAAATAGCATCCATAAATACTAAAGGCCGGCAGCTTAAACTGTTCCCAGCCTGTAAGCCATCTCAAAAACAAATACCCAGCAGATGCAAAAATAAGAACTAGTGAAGTCTGTTCTTGTCATTATTTTTTAAGAGTCTTGTGGAATTTGGTTAAACTTCCTGCTTTTTTTCTTATCCCACTTTGTCTTTTATAGATTATTTTAAACACATTATGTATTCCCTGCAAAAAATAAACAAACAAAATGCTGCAGTTACATCACTTCAGTTATCAATAGGAAAAAAAACCTCAGAGGTAAACCACAAGTAGCTTTTACTTTGCTGCATCTTTTGCCTGAGCTTTCTCCAGCAAAGTGGGACTCCTTGTGCATTGTGAAATTCTTCTGGGAGCAATAGTAGATAGCTGAGGAAAATACACACTCTCTTCATCAAAGAGGGCCTCCACCGTCTCTGGTCACCTTCCCTTCCCGCCAGCACTGAAGCAGTCCCCCAGTCTCAGCAGTTTCCCAGTAATTCAGGACTCACCAAAGCTTTTTTCATGCCAAAGCTTTCTTCTGGCTGCCTCTGATTTGGCACAACTCCACGTTTGATGATAAAATTTGTTTTCAATCCTTTGTAGCTGTGAAAAGGCAGATTTTTCTTTTGAAGGGAGACATATGGTTTTTTTCTGTGGTAGCCTTTTGCTGGCATACACTGCTTCTCTGATTAATTTTGCAACTCCTAGTTACTCTGTAAATACTGGCATGTCTGAGCATGTTCCATGTGGTATTTCCTACAGTTGGAAAGAATGCAATTGACTGGGACGATAAGAAATGAAATCACCTCTCTCTCCATTATTTACACTTTGCATGTATGTGTGCCTCAGATTTTTACCAGAGCCGTTCTGATGTTTTTTTAAAAACAGCTTAACCTGGAGGTAGCTCCAGCCAACTGCGACTTCAACAGCATGATACAAGTGTCAGGCCTCGGCTGTGCAAGCAACGCTGCGTTTGGATATTATCCACTCATCCAAGTAACTTCACGGTTATGATTGCAGCTGATTATGCCTAATGTAAATATTATTGTATTTCCTGCTAAGGGGACAAAAAGGAGAATCCAGAGGATGTCCCAGCTCAGTGGGTGTCAGCTGTTATTCTGCTCAGGGCTTCAACCAGAATCAAGGCCAATCTTTATCTGTTCTTGTCATTCATTTTGAAGAGTTTTGTGAAATTTTGTAAGATTCCTTGCTTTTCTCCTTATCCCCTTTTTGTCATTTAGTGAATGATTAAAGAGGTTGTATATTCATTGCGAAAGAAAAACAAAATGGCATGTTTACATTGCTTTCAGTTACACTATTTCCATTAAAGAAAATTGTGCAGAGGGGATGCACGGGGAGCTGACAGAGAGCAATAAAGGTATGTGAAAGGCGACGTTCCCTGGACCACACGTACCACTGCTTTGACTTTCTGAAGACTCTTCCAAGCCAGGGCCAGATCTGTGGAAACAGGAGGTGAAAGCATGTTTTAGCATCTTTCATGTCTGCCTTCACTATAGACAATTACCACTCATGCCCAGCCCAGAACAGATTATAGAGCTGGTGGCTGAAACACAGAATTGCTCCTGGAAAACTATGTCTGGACTGTGTTTGTATACGTCTTGTTTTCAATGTGCACTTCGCTCTGTCAGAGCTAATGCTCCTTGAGCTATGTTACTGCTTATTCAGCAAAATCTCCACTGATATTAGCTGGTAGTTTTGCATGTATTTAAGAAAGACTGAGCTCAGTTTTCCCATTTCAGTCCTGTTTGTTACTAGTTGCTTACAAAAAACCATACAGGGTTACTTCTGAGAGTAAGAATCATAGAATCATTTAGGTTGGAAAAGACCTCTAAGATCATCTAGTCCAACCGTTAACCTAGCACCGCCAAGCCTACCACTAAAAGTAAGAATGGCTTCTTACTCATGTCTTTTTACAGAAAAACAAACAAACAAAAAACATCAACAACAAAGCAACACATCAGATAGAGAAACTCCTAGTGTAAACTTCTTGCATACATTCAACAGAAATTGAGTCTTGATGACTTCAGGCTGAGGAAGACTCAAAGAGCAGGTCTTGCTGATGGAAGGCAGCAGGAAATGGGGAGTTATGGTGTAGCTGTAAGAGCTACGAGCACAGAGTTACAAAACTGTCCAGCACTCCCAAACTTCAAAATATTTGCTCCATTGGGGTTGAAGTCATGCACATTAAACCAAACACTAAAACCTTTCAATAAGCAAGAAATCTTTGATTTAAAATAAAGTTATATTTTACTACGACCATGTAGGGGAAAAGGGAAGGTCATTACCCACGTACCTGCTAGAGGAACTGACCCTCCAGATACAAAACTCTTATCCATCCTTCAGCTGTGCTGGAGTTCCGCTTGCTTGATATCCATATCTGAAATAACCATGCAAAAGGACTACTCATTGCTGCCCGTTGAGAACAGTCTACGTCTTTTTTATGCCTATATGTATTTTTACTCATCTATAATTGCTGACTGCCAGTAAAGACCCTCACCATTTACATTTCTGTGGTCTTTGCAAACGTTACCTGTTATCATTAATTTTCTCAGCCTCATGAGGGAATCCCAGGGAGAGACAGGCATATGACACAGTTGGTAAGTGCCCTGCTCTGGGTCAGTGCACCTGGAAGAGTTGCACTGGGAGCTCAGGAGGCTCGTGTGCTCACTTGAGGCAAAATACTGTATGATCAGAGAGTCAAGTCAGCTCCCTCCCACGTCCCCCTGTTGCTGCCTGCTTAGCGCTTACCTTTTGTAGCCTCATCCATGCCTGGAACAGAGTCTCCACTTAGGAGCTGTGCAAAAGCACCCAGAGAAGCACTTTAGAGATGATCTGTGGAAGACCTGGAGCCTTTCTGCTGTGTCTAATCCCAGAAACCACTTCCAAAGGAAGGTGTGAGAAAGAGCTCAGCACCAAACATCCTGTCCTCTGCTCCTTCCCAGAGCTGAGCCATCTGCAGGAACCAGTTCCCTGGCACCAGCTGGGAATGCAAAGGTTCCTCTGAAACTGGAGCCAGGTCAGTCCCTGCCCTGCCCTTGAGCGCTGGGAGGTGCAGGAGGCCGTCCAGAGGAGTCCCACCAGCCCTGCCGGCCGTCAGCCATCGCCACACCTTTGTTTGGGCCCCTCAGTGCAGGGCGACAGTAGCGACAGAACAGGGAGAGGCCATTAGGAACAGTGAAGAAAACAAACAGCAACAAAAGGAGCCCCAAGGCTGATCTCAGCTTGCAAACTTGTGGCAAGATGCCAGCAGCTTTCTTGACAAGCCCTTGTGTCCTTTCCAGGGCGCCTGGCATCCTGGCAGTGACGGGTCCCCGGGCTGGATGGCTGCAGAGCAGAGGGCAGGGCAGCGGAGGAGCAGGGCGACCAGCCTGGGGCCCAGCTGGAAGCAGCTCTGCGCTTCTGGCGTGGAGAGAGAACACGGCGCCAGCACGGGGAGAAACCAGACCTACCCAAGTCCTCATCCCAGGGCACCTCTCCTCACATCCGTCTCGGTGCGCTCATCCAGCCTTTCATCCTGCTCTCCAGCAGCCCTCTCTGTCACACCCAAATCCTGAAACCAAGGAGTTTCAGGAAAGCAAGGGGCTTGATTCTGAATGTTAGCTTTCATTGGGGGAGGAGATTTCTAACCTTTTGGTTTATAAAGAAAAGCCTGAAAATGTAAAGTGAGTGTATGCTAAAGGCTCAGATAAGGTTTTTCCACCTTTGTGGGTGTGACATTTTTTTAGTGTCAAAATTTTTAAGTTTCAGTACTTGAAATCTGGGGCAACCATCCTAGTTCTTGCTGTTCTTACCTCGTATTTCAGATTTACAGGAGGGAACAGTTTATTCAGCAAACAGCAGAGGGCAAACTCAGATCACAGACAGGAGATGAAGCAATCTCAGCACTGGGACACTCGGGGCCCCAGTTTCTGCCAGGCCAATCCAGAAGAGTGGCAGTTGCCACTTAGTCAAAGACAGCCCAGAACGGGTTGCAGCAGGAAAACCCTTGCTATAGCAGTGATTCACTCTCCTCTTCTTTTTCATAGTCAGACTTTTTACAGAGCATCTTTCTGATGGGCTGCAACGGGCAGTGGCATTCTGCACTGAGGCCTGCCGGTGCCTTTCTTAAACCCTCCCAAGACAGTGGCTGCAGATGGCTAAACATCCCTTAGGTCATATCTCAGTTGGTGAACTTGCCCTTTTCTGTTCGTGTGCTGCCCACGCCTTGCCTTGGGAGAGTTGGTTTCTGCAGCTGTTTGTCCCAGAGTTACAGCTAATCCCTGGATCTGTGATTACAACCAAAACTGGTACAATCAGCAGGTAACGGCCAAGACTAGGCTGATCGTTCGGTGCTGCTCCTCTTCCTCGATTGGATGATTATTAGATATTCATTTCTTGTGAAATTCTTACATTTCCAAGTTCTAAATTTCCTTCCCACAAATATCCTGTCACATAAGCTGAAATCCTGCAGTTCCCAAGGCTATACATGCTATTGGCGCAGATCGTCATGGAAGGCACACGAATATGGTAAAGACAAACAAACAAGGATAAAAATCGTTTCTTGTTTCCCTACAGCGGTGACCATCAATTACTACCATCACGGGTTGAATTTCAGTAAGTACCCTGTGAAAAGACATCGTATCTTCTCCAAGGTCCCGCCTCACTGCAGAGCAAAGCAGACTAATATACTGTTTCATCAGCATTTTGGTTTATATCGAATCTGACTCTTGTTTCTGGTTTATGTCCTCAATTACTTGATCGTGCTTTATAATTTGCTTTAAGCAGCAATGTCAGTATCGTAAGTGTTCGTTATTACTGGAAAGTACTCAGATGGTGAGGCAAGATACTGACACCACATCCTTTCATCTGCATGGATCCCTGTGGTCTCTAGAGAAGTTCTCTTGAAGAAACAGACTCAAACTGCTAATCTTCTAAATGTCACTGCAGTCTGCTCAGATATCCCCAGCATTTCAGCTTTTCAAGTCTAACCAAACAAGGAATTCCTGAGCTGCAGACTGGAGTCACAAAGTTCCCACTTCAAGCTGTTCCAAGCCAATGTTTCGGCCTGATGAGAGGTTTCAGTGCTAAGAATGCAGAGCTTGTCCAAAAGGGGAGCCACAGCTATTCAGGGTGCGCGAGAGATAAGAGCCTTAATTGCAGTCTAAGGGTTCACAGGCAGCCATCGTGCGGAGTAAACTGGTACACAGAGGAGAGAGGACAGAACAGTAACGTGAAACCTCAGCAGTGGGAGGGCAAGTTTCAGGGAAGGTTTGGTGAGCTGGGAAGCTAACAGTCACCAGGAAAGCCCAGGGCTAGTCCCACGTCTGCGCAGTTTAGGGAGGCACTACGTGGAGCAGGACTGCAGGAGCTGTGCCAGGCAGCGCTTTCAGCCGCGCACAGGCGATGCTGCTGAAGTCACTCAGGTCAGACTGGCATTTATTTTGGCACTATTATTTCTCAACAAGCTGTTGGAGCTGACGAGAGCCAGGAGAGTGACAGATTGCCAGCATGTTACGCTGCACATCTTGGAGTGTTAGACCACAAATGTGCTGAGAGATGAGGAAGTGAAATCTACCGATCACTGGGCCAAATCCCACTTCTGCAGAGTGTGAAACTCCCAAATCAGGGAGCCAAGTGTGAACAGAGGCAGAGAGGAGCAAATCCACTTGGATTTGTATTTTAGGTCTGTATGATTTTAGGTCAGTCTCGTGTGGTTCTGTCCTGCAGACTCCACAGCTCCCGTCACATGTCACTAAGACAGAATTAGGCCCCGTGTTTTTACTCACGTGGCATTTGTGATGCCTCAGCCCTCAAACACCTAATTTCCCTTGCAGAGGTACTCAGACCGTCACCCACTAGTTTCAGCAGATTAGATTACAGGCTATCGTGTACCTGATGGAGGTTTTACAAAAGCCATTTTAGGGTTTTTCAGGGTGGGGTATTGTAAAGTTTCTCGTAGCTAAGAACCTGCCAAGAGAGATGCTGATAACCCGCTGCATGGCATTATCCCACAGAGAACATACTGTCAAGATGTGAGTCTGCTTTTTCCCTACCAGCAGTTTCCACTGGCTCTTGACAGGCACACTTACATGCGAGGTGGACAACAACTGCCCAGCTCCACCACACTGTGGCACTCTGAGCTTCGGTGTGGCTTTCCAGTGCTTCAGCAAGGCAAAGACAAGCGGGCTTGGTAATCGCTTGACCCTGTAGAAGGCTGCTTGGAGTCTGGAGGTTTATTTGACATCGTTCAGGCTGCAGGCTCACCTTCCAGAGTCTTCAGTTTGCACTGTCACTGTTGTGCACTGGCAGTGTTTAGGAAATATTTAAACCAATAACCCACAAGGCCTAGCAAAATTCAGGAAGTGCGTATCTATGTGAACCAAAACTAGAAATTCCTCCCAAGTCTCTGTGGTTTGAAACTGCTGTATATCATACAGATATCATTTTGTTCCCACCAGATATACTCCAAGAGTCTTATAAGCAGAAATTCGCAGCTCTGGCAAATACACTCCTTTGTTTCTCCTGCTGGATTGCCCTGCATGCCTAGCTTTGTGAGAGCACTCTGAGTTCCCTCACTGATGGGAAATATGTCCAGCTAAAAGGAAAGAAAATGGTACTTCTTTTCTTTTTTTTTCCTTCTTTTTTTTTTAACAGTGCCTGACTAAGCAATTTACATGGTAAACCACTTTTCACACAAATTCTCAGTTAGCAAACAATCAAAGCACAAATCTAGGCTTCAATTGCAAGCTGGATGTGACATGAATTTTGTAGCAAGCATATGGTGGGAAGAGGCAGCTGATTAAAAAAAAAGTGCACTGTTCTGAAGTCTGACAGCCAAGGGCCCAATCCTGCACCTATTGAAATCCATGACAAAACACTAGTTGAAGTTAAAAGGGACAAGGATAAAGACACTTCATAAATCAGAATTTGATTTGAAACTGCAAAGAACTTAGGCTTGACTGCTACACATTGAAGTCATTCATGAAGGTACTTATCATCTCACAGACCTGCAGGAAAATAAGACTGAGATAAATGGGCTGCCCCATCAACGATGCCTTGTCACAGTTCCTGAGATAAGACACAAATTTCTTCCTCCACAGAAAGAAAATGTTGTAAAATAGCACTATTCGTGCACAACACTCAGAGATACATACAGATGAGTCTGAACCTGGCTGCAGATTTTTAGCTGGTGCCACTGACCTTGTTTCTGCTTCTTTAATCCTAGCAGCTCATGTTGTTTCCCATCTTGTTAGGAATAAGCAGATACGTTTCCCATGGCCTGTGTCATACACTCAGCTGCTGCATTGTACTAAGTGCTGTACAGAGAATTGCATAAATGCAGATGGGGCTACCATGAGGCCGCCCCAAGCCTAGGAAGGGATTTACTGCAATAGAGAGATACTCTTCCTTTGCAGTGATTACAGCCAGAAACACATGGGAATGTTAAGCTTGTATTTTCCTATTGATGCCCTGAAATAGTAAGAATAATGTGTGTCAGCAAAGACCTATACCTTCAGACTATCTGGATTTTAAGCTGCATGTCAGATGATGTCTGGAAGAGGGCAAGTGCTCTCTTGATGTGCTAATATATATATATATATCATATAGTTATCAGGGGAAAGTGTGTTAAGATAGGAAATAGCTATTCATGGCCCATTTGGTTTTTTTTTTTTTTTTTCCTATCATTAGGAGACTGTGAATGGAACCAGAAGCAAGGATGGGGAGGCTGCCTGCACTGTGCAGCTCAACGTGGGAGAGCGCACGGTTGCCATGGCAACCAGCTATAGTAAACGGGGCTCTTCAGCTGCACGAGCGGATTTATATCACCAGGCTAGGAGCTGGCAATTTAAATCAACAATCCACAGGTAACGTGGCGCATTTCCTTGCACATTGTCTCCAGGCACTGTAAAATGGAAAGGGAAGGGTAGGTAGTAGGGGAGAATTACAGGATTACAAAGTTATGAGGTATCTTAAAGCCTGACCTAAAACCCAGAGAAGCTGATGCAAAGATTCTTGTGGTTTTTGGTAGGGGCTGGACCTGACATGCAAGGAGCAGGCATATGTTCCCTGTGCACAAAGCAGAGCAGTGGGTGCAAGGGTGCAGCATATGTATGCCCAACAAACTCAGAGAGGGGACAAGCAGAGCCTGCTCCCTGCTTGCACAGCCCTGCAGATGGTAGACTCTGCAGCTCGGGATCAGTGCCCAGTTTGTGTTTTTGGTTTGGAGCTGTGGAAGAGTTTGTCTGACAAAGGCCCCCAGAACAGCTGGTTACACGTGTAAGTGAGACTAAGTGTGCTATAAGACACAACCAGTGCTTCTGTAACAAGGGATTAGACAAGTGGACAATGATTTATTGTCTTCAGATTCTCCTATTTATTGACATCCAAACACAGTGATATATGGAGTAGTATGAGACAGCAACAATATTATTTTTGCAGTGCTGCCTTCATCACCATACATTACCAAGACCTGAGTGACAGTGCCACATAATCTTCTCCTCTATCAGACACTGCACACCTGTCTGATCCTGCTCCCATCTAAGGGCAATGGTTAAACATAACATTCATGGAACCACCCTGGGGCCGGTGCGTTCATTAGCTCCTACTGAACTGCATGCACTTAAGGAATTTGCCTTATTACCATATCTAATAATGAAGCTCAGAATCTCCTGACTCACCGGGTATCCTGGGCTGTGTGATTGGATTTAAATATGCAGTTTACTATGCACCTGGGTATATTTGTGACGTTAAACATAAGAAGGAAAATTCCTTTTGAGCTGGAGAATATAGAGTCCTTGGCGGCAAAGACCCAAAGCTTTTTGTTGCAATGTTATTTTGTTCTGCTTCAACCTTTCACCAAAGCATCAAAGAGCTACCAAGAATAGCAAGATTTCACCCTCTTTCTTCAGGAAGAGTTTTATGTTCAAAACCTAAATGGTCTAATCAAAATAAATATCCAGGAATTGGATCCTCCTGTCCTACCTTTTCTGCTGCCTATTTCTTTGCTGGAGTGCTGCGACACAGCAGATGCTGCCAGCCAGAGCTTCCACTTCCCTTTTGCAGGCTTTCCTCTCTATAGTGCTTTTCTTGGACCTTCAGTGAATTTCAAAGTCCCTCCTGCACCTTTCAGTTCCTTATCTCTGCTCAGCAATTTGCAGGCCATTAATCTCAGACCTGCATCATTTGCAAATGACAGATGAGAAGCTTATCTAAGTACCAAGGTAGAAACTCTTGGGCAGGGTAGCATATTGTGGCGTGTACAGATGCTCCATGACAGCTTGCCTCTGTTGTATAACAGCTGTCTTGCATCAGCGCTGATGTGCCCAGTCCCAGTTGGGACACCAGTACAGTGGACTACGACAGGTTGTGAGAACAAAAGAACTTTGTATATCCCACTTATTAAGAACAGTCCCAGAGGTCACTGACTGTCTGCTCATAAATTCACCTAATTTCCCCTTGATTATATTTCGTCTACCACTAAGCGCCAATCCAAAATATTGCCAATGCAGAAGCAGCAGGATAAGCTAACACAACAGATTGTCTTTTGCCTTGTTATGCTCTGTCAAGTCAGATTACCCTCAGATTTGCCACTGTTTCATTGCTGCTGTCCCCTGGGATTCTAGATGGCACAGTCATTTAACCCAAGATCATTTATGACTGTGACTGGTATTTGTTTGGGCATTTTTTTCTGTGTCTTTGGATAATAATGTAAACTGGAAAAAATATTGCCTTATTATCGACGAAATTAATCTAAGTGGAGCTAACTGCAAAGGAAAACAGATACTAGCTGCGCATGCATCTCCAATGGAAAATAAACATAGCATGTTTGAAAGCTAAATTCTCTGCTGATGTAAAGTGATGCAGCCCTGCTACAGTAAACAGAGCTATCCCAGTTTATCTAAGTAGAGAAACTGACCCCGAGAAATCTCTGTTTGCTTGGTGGGCACATTACCACTGTCTTCACTGGGAGAAAGAACTGATGCTGAACACCTGGAAATGATAGATTTCTATTGCTGAGCCACTGTGAGCAAGGAGTGCCACCACTGTGCAAGAATTTGGTAGGAAAACCTGGACTTGTTTAATTGTGCTGTCTGGTAGAAAGGTGAGAAGTTTTTAGAGACCTAGACACATGCAGGTGAAATGTGCTGTCCTGTGCCCAGCCTGGACTGGAAGAGTTCCCAGATGCGATTTTTATGTGTCTATGACAACACTATTCAGCAGCTCTCCAGTGACAGTCAAAAGCAGCAGCTAGGAGGTAGAAACACTGTTCTGAGGAGCCAGGCCTCTCCCTTAGCTCCTTTTGCTTTCCTGAGGAAAAGTGAGGGGATGGGATTGTAAACGTAGATTAACACTGTGCTCTGCCACTCCCAAACCTCTCATTCAGAATCAGGGTTCTGCTCTTTTCCAAAAGGCCATCGCAGCCTTCAGGCTGCAATCAACAGAGGACACAAATGTTTGATCTCAATGGACAACTTGAACAAACGTTAATATTCATTTTGTCCCTTAGGCAGTACAGGCTGCTAATCACATAGTGTGATCGATACTTACAATAAAAACATGAGTGTCATGTCAACCATTTTGTCAAGATTTGCCAGGCCAGGAAAAATATCAAATATCAAAGGATGCAGCTAATCAATAGGTAAAATAAGAAGAGTGACTTTACAGATAACAGAGCCATGTTGTCTAATCAGAGTTCTGACATAAACGCTCTCACTCAGTGAGTGCTGCATCAGACCCAGAACTTGTGTTTGAACTGCAGCATATTTAAACACCATTCTTCCAGATACCAACTAATGGAGGGTGCATTAGGTTCCTAATAAGTTAGTTTTTTTAGTGTTTAATTGCCTACATTTAAACACCACATCTTATTTCTAGTCTGAATTTGCCTAACTGCAAGTTCTGGATGTGCCATTCTCTACTAGATTAAAAAGCCTTCCTTCTATTGCCAGAAATTTTCTTGTCTATAAAGTTAACTGTCATCTGCGATTAAGCCACACCTTAAAATTCTCTTAAGCAAGTTAAAGCAATTAACCTGCTTAGTTTTGCATCACTCCTCTAGCTGATATGTACATTCTTTGCTACAGCGTTGCTTTGTGGTATTATGTTTAGCATGTTATCTCCCAGCACCATTAGCCTTTCACCGCCCCTCTGTATTAGCATGCGCGTTTTCGTCTTGTTCATGTCGTCTGAACAGTAAATGTGATGATGTTTGGCTCTGCTGGCATGCATGCTCCGCGTGTCCCACCCTACCAAACAAACCAGCCCCATCTCTCCCACTAGTTCTGACTGGTATTCTAAGTTTCATTTTTTTAACACAAACTTTACTCGTAATGGCTCTGTACTTATTCTCCAGATCATTGACAAAAACGCTGGATAACACTGTACCCAGAGTAAACCTTTTAGGACACACTAGAAATTCCTCCATTGGATTACTACTTTTAGAAGCAAATACCCAATTTTCCATCCATTTAGTATAAGCTACATTGATTTTGTTAAGTATTGTTTTTATCAGAATGTCATGAAAGATTAAGTCAACTGCTTTGCAGAAGCCTAAATTTATTATGTCAGCAGAATTACCTTTATTAACTGAAATTATAATCTCTTCAAAAGAAAGATTGCTTGTTTGATGAGCAGTTTTCTGGAGTGACGGATTGACATTCCATGGCCCTTTTGATTTTGTCCTGTATTAGCATGGCATCAGTATCGGACTAACAAGGCTGAAGATACTTGGGTCATCCTCGTTACTTTTCTAAAATATTTCTGTTCACTATTAGTCTTTTTTCGGGCCTTTGAAACTTTCTTTGTGCTCTGTTATTTGCTAAAAATCAGCATTAGTGGTGCCAATAGTGTGCTATGTGCCAGTTACCATTCCTAAAACGAGAATTACTACTCTAAGAAAATGTTGTTTAATGTTGTCATAAAGCTGTCTTAATATTCTATTTCACTTATTTTCAAGTGGAAGAAACGTAGAAAAAAAAAACCACCAAAACCATTGTATATCCTGCCATAAGCACCTGGAAGAGCTGGCCTGTAGATGGTGACATTTTTGCATTGGTTTTCATTGCTGATGAAGAAGTTGATGTGTTTAGATATGAGCCTGTGTGGTTAGACATGCTCATGGTTTGGTTATAAACAGAATGTGCTTCCTGTCTCAAATTGCTGGTTTGGGGACTACGAGGGGCTATGCAGTCTGTTGTTCCTGCAAAAGCTCTGTGACCTTGTGGTGTGGTTGGTAACACAACATCACTTAGCCATCTCCTTTTCTTCCTTCCGTTTCTGATTCTCAGTTGTTGGCCAGTTAAATAGAAATAAATGCTGCCAGTTACACGTGTTTGGGAAGCACTTGCAGAAGCTTGGCTAAGCAATGCAGTTAAGTGTAAATACTGGCAATCTGTTTTAAAAACAAACCCAAACACACTTGCTTGTAATTGATGTCATTAACAACTGTTACAATTTAAAAAGGAAAGAAAACCCCCTTCAAAGGTGGAAACATGTATTTTTCCCCTGGGCTTTTAGGTATAACAAAAGTATAAGTATAACAAAAAATTATTCCTTATTTGAGGTAGTGCTAGTAGGAGGTTTTCCCAGACTTCCAGCAGGAGAAATTGGTTACTTTTCCATTGGCTATTGGAAACTGAAGTTGGTCAAACAAACCCTTTGCCATCATTGTAAATAGGAGCTGATCATGAATAGGAGCTCAGCATTATTTGCCTGAGCAATAAAGCTTTGATAAAATGTCTCCAAGAAAAGCCTCCTGTTGCTAACATTCCAGACTTTCAAGCCCATAAAAAAGCCTAGTTCTAACTAACAGTTCTAACAAGCCGCTAGAGAGACCCCCATCACCTTCTTGGGGGTTTGGTTCAAGTCCTAAGAAGACTTTTGAAGTAGCCACCTGCTAGGCTGTTAAATTCTCCTGCAGGAGCAGCAAGCGGGCAGGGACTGTGCTCCACAGAGCATGTGCCCCTAAGCAGTGAGAAGTGATGGGAACCTACCCAGAGATGGAAAGAAGCAGAAATCCATGTGTTGCTCAAGCACATCCAGCTTGCTGCAAACATCACTGAGAGACACTGGGGCACATGTGAGAGGCAACCAATAATGCTGAGTCCGCTCACCCCCCCAGCTGGTTGTCACATACCATCCACCTCGGACACTGCCCTCAGCTCCAGCTTGCCCTCTGGGCCCATTTGTCAGAGTGGGTCTCAGGCAAAGAGAAAGATTTCAGCTGAAGAGGAGGTGCTGGCTTTTTGGATACAAGGCATACACAACCTTAGCACAGAAAGTTCCGGACAGTCACCTCTGGCCTTGCCTAGAAAGTCCTCATTTACTAAGCAGGCCAATACCAAGCCGTAGGGTTGTTTCATTGCACCAAACAAGCTATGATGTTGACAGCAAGGGAATTTTAAGGGTCTCTTTCTATTTGTTTAATGAAGCATTTTTAGTCCAGCCTGAAAGCTACAGGAAGTGGATGAGTTCTGCCCCTTTGTTTGCCTCTTCCAAGGCTGAAAAGAGTATTAATGAAAAGGAAATTCAGGGACGTCAAAGACTCAGGATGCGCACAAAGCTGGAAAGGCCAAACCTTCAACTAGTGAGTACACCCAAACATAAAGGAGTGTAACTTGTGGAAAGTGCTAAAGTCTTGATGTGTGTTTTCATGCTGCAGCAGGAGAAGGGAGGGCTGGGCATGAGGGGCTTATCCTGGGCTGGGGAAAGAAAGCTAAGAGCACACTTGGTGTGTCACCTTCCAGAATCTGGGAAGGGGTCTGCACCTGGCTTTACTGCCCAATAATACCTTACCCACCATGACACTGGCTAGCAGCTCTGGACAGTGTGGCTCTGGGTGTGAAAGTGAATCCCAGAGAGGGTCTCTTTGCTCAGCAGTTGTGGCTGTTTCAGGCATGCATACACACAGGTAAATTATTCAAAGAAGTTCATTACTCAGAGCTTTTCCTGGGTATCTGTGCTCCAGGTGGTTTTAAGAGACAACCGCAGTCAGCAAAGCAGCTCCTGACTCTCAGATGATCCTCCTTATTTCAGGTATGAATAATATTTCTGGCTGTGAGTCTCTATTACAGGTTTTCTGCAGATTGTAATAACCTCTTCTGCTTCTACTTTGGAGAGGAAATAATCATTACTGAGTCTCACTCTCTGAACAGAGGAGTTTTGTTGCCTTAGGACCAGATTGAGTGGAAGGGAGGATTGCAAAAGCCCTTGAAAACTGTAATTCCTTTCCAGGTCCTCAAAAAAAGCTGTTCATCACAGCGGTTTTATTTAGACCCATTAGATCTTCCAGATGCATGCAGGGTTCTGTTCCCCAAAGAAAGATATTGAACCTCATTCTTCTTAATATATTGTTTTAAATAACAGGAGTGGTTAAGCACTCCCACTGAAACCCATCCCTGTCTGCTTAAGAGTTTTCTGCATGGCTCTGGGCTGTTCTGAGGAGACTGTTGTTGCAAATCACTTAATTATGTTTTATGAAAATCCCAAAGCCAAAGCAAACGTTTCTGGTTCAGACAGGCTGTGTGTGGCCCTTATTTGCATACCAGCCTTTACACCCTCCAGGGGCATTTCTATTATTCCCTTTTTTTTAAACAAAGCTAACTTCCTTCTTACCCATCTTCACACTGGTTTCAGGCTTACTCAAACTACTTTGCTTGCAGCTCAGAAATACATTTAAGATCTTCAGCCATTAATTGTTTTTTCTTCCCCAGGAGGAACAGGTAAAAGTGTGTAGCTTCGTTATTTCCATTTTACAAACTAGCATATGGCAGCACCAAGGGCGATGTCTCACAGGAAAGCGGACCCGGCCAGAGCTACGCTGCCCATTGTCCCCTCCCTTCCAGCCCCATGTTCTTCGTCTGGTGCCTGCATCTGTGCAGATACTTGCTCAACAAACCGGGAAGGAAATGGATGTAGCTGAAAAATACCCACTGCATGCGTGTGTGCGGAGAGGGGGTTTGCTGGGTTATTTTTCACTTGGATCAGTTCTCTGATTCAGTTCACTGTGTGGCCGCATGAGCACTTGCGCTGGCCTAGTGTTAAGGAACCATGGGGACAGGCCAGGAGAAACAGAGGAAGCTTTACTGGCTTAACTGTTTACTGAGCTAACAAAGCCTGAAAGGTTAAGTGACCTGCCCGGTGGCACAGCCCTGCTCAGTGACGGAGAAGAACAGGGGTGATGTAGATATTAAATCTCTGTTTGGAACAAGGAAACTCACTTGTTTGTTATGTCGTGGTCTGTTTACATCTGTGGATTTTTTGCTCTATATTAAATGTTAAAGTATAAATAACAATACGCACACAAAGCTGGAAATATATATACTATATATATAGTATATATAGTATAATATATAGTATAATACATGCGTATTACAGTTTGCCTGGAAAGAAAAAGCATGTGTACCAGCCTGGCTTATCCTGCCCCTGCAGCTTTTTGTCTCTTTGTTTTCCTCCTTTACCATGGAACTGCTTTTGACAGCTATTGTTTGCTTGTTTACTTATTCACCTCTACTCAGTGTAAGCTACTACTGTTATTCTTAATGGAATTCTGCTAATTATAAACTTGCATCTATTCCTCCTTTCTACACTTCTGCTACTTGAACTAGCTTTAGAAGCCTGCTCACAAAAGGAAGTTAGATCTGCTAGGGTACTGTGGTATTAAAAAGGTGCAAATTTCCTCGAAGATATGTTTACTTCCATTTAAATTCACTGCTGTAAAAACATCTGATATGAGCCATGCCAAAATTTCCCCTGTTTCACTGTGCGATTTTTTTAGGCTAGTTTAAACTGGTACAATTCTGTCTGTAGATTAAGATCATTGAGTTGCCTAAAATGTAAAGGAAGGGGACAGAGAAATTACCATCCCCACACTGTTGTGATGTATCTACTTTGTCTGCCGGCTAGTGGATCACTTACAGCCTCTCTGTCCTCCAGTCTGACAGTGGTCAACCTTCAGCCTTGCTATAGTTTCATACCCTTTTTGCAAGTGCTGCTGCTGAAAGCCTGCTTTCCTGTGGATTTGTCTCTTGTGACTGGATGATTAATGAAGTGTGAGCTCTAAAACAAGCCTTGTTCTGCTACCTGCCGACCAGCCTCTTCAGCCACTTGTTAACATTCGAGTACTTGCTTCCCCCTTCTCTTTGCTGGGATGATAATAGGTCTCTTTATCCTAATGTTTTCAAGAACCTCTCAGAGACCCTACATCTTCAAAACTATTGCCTTTCTGTCAAACTTGTCGAAAGTGAGTTAGGAGTTAAGTGACTGTCAGTGAGAAGGAGGCAGAAATTGGATGCACCTGCCCATACACTAGGTTCACCTGTGCCTTCTTTCACAGGAAGTCACACCAAAAAGAGTGCAAGAAAAAATACTCTGGTCTACATCCGCAGAAACTGAGACCATAGCCTGCTTTTTCTTGCAGGCTACCTGTAAAGGAATTTAGAAAATGGCAAACTTTTTCCAGAGTGCTGTAAAGCACTTTACTTGCTGTAAAGCAAGGTGCTTTCAGAACCTGCCAGTTGGAAAAAAGACAGTTGGAGGTGATGGTGTTTAATTACAGCTGTTGCTAGTAAGAGTTGACAATTATAGTGCCAGTTCAGCAGTGATTTCAGCTTGGGTCTGTCAGCGTTGGGAGTCTGAATCACGATGCTCTTCTTGCACATAAACCCCAGCAGAGGCCACCAGCAATCCATTTCAGGAGCCGCAGGAAAGCTTCTATGCTAATTAAGAGAGATCTTAGTGTCTTGGAGGGACTGCCTGACTCCTTAGTGTATCTGGATGACGAAGACATCAAGGCGGGGGGGGAGTGTTCCTATGTCCTAGCATGTGTTGTAAAAATCTGCTGGTTGACTACTGTGTTGCTGTTCTGTATTACTGTCGCTGCCTTTACCTCAGCTTTCTGTGCCTTGCTGCTTTCAGGGTTGTCTCTTCTAAATGGCAGGAAACGTGACAATAGTTGGAGCTCTTCTGTGTTGTGTTGTGATAGCTTTGGATATCAATGTCTTAAAGAAATATTAAAAACTCCTCAAGAAGTTTAAGGATCTTGCAATCCTATTGCTTAGTGTTGTGATTCTGCCTGTGTTTGTAAGTGAGGCAAAGTTCTGTCTAGTCTGTGCTCAGGCACGGAGGCATTCAGTAACTAGGAGGAACAAGACAACGCAGGTGATTTCATAGGTCTTGCTCTTTACTAGGAATCAGTGGTGCCTTGAGGAGTAAAAAGCTGTTGGCAGTGCTATTTGTCAGCAGAGGTAAGAAATGTCTGTCTCACTCAAACCCTGCATATCCTGTGATGGATTCTAGCCTATTTTGTATGCTACCCCCTTTCTCATGATCCATTCCTCCTTTTTGCTGCTCTTTGCAGCAGCCCTTCTCATATTTAAAGATTATTACTCTACTTCATCTTGATCTTATCCAAACTGAACAAATAAATTTCTTTTACCTTTTTCTCATAGGCCACACTTGAATGTGTTCATCTGGAGTCATTCTAATTCTCCATGTCTTTCCCAACACATGACGCAATGTGAACAGAATTCACCAGATGAATTAGTGGTATTTTTAAAGTATTGGGGTTTCTTTCTCCCCGCACACATGTAATCTGCCTGTTTCATTGCAGCTGAGCAAGAGATCTGAGCTGTGGCTTAGGTCCAAGTACTTGCAGGGAGCTTCTTGGCATGAATATGTAGGGTTAACCAAACCCAACCCACAGCAAAGTAATTGAATTATTTCATCTAATGAATTCAAATCTATTGTGACCTGTTTTCCACTTCTACAAGAAGAGAAAGAAGCTGAGTTTGTCAGATGATAAATTATCCATAGCAAATTCATGAATTTTAAGGCCAAAGGGCACCATTATGCTCATCTTAGCCTGACCTCCTGCGTAACCCAGGCCATGGAATTTGACCCAGCGATTCCTGTGTCATTAACGTGTGGGTGACTCGTTTGCTCACAGCTCTGTGGAACACCATATATCTGGCTAGAGCCCAAACTGGAAGCTGGCCTCCACCCTCCTTTCTTTTGCTCCCCTTTCTAGCATTGTTTCTCTAAAGGGCAATTACTCCATCTGCCCACATTCGTTAAAGCTGACCCAGCGCTGCGGGCCCCATGCAGCAAAGCACCCTCTGTCTCCTATGGTTGAGGAAGTGCTGTAGCCAGAGGCAACAGCAGCTGGTTTTCATCTTCTGCACTGGTATTCTTCACTTGAAAAGGGGCTTGTGGGGAGGCACAAACACCCCTTCTGGAAATACCAAAATCTCATAGAGCTGATGGTTACTCATTTCCATGCACTCAAGAACAGCTGCTTGTGCCAGGATGTGCGTTGCTCTCAGTGAAACCACAAACCTGGGCAAAAAAACTGGCTGGTGTGAGGCATGGCACCCCAGCCTGGCCTGCGGGTTTGCCTGTGGTCCCACTAGCAGGGCTTCTGGCCACTTGCTCGGGGTGCAGAGGGGCTCCCTTTTTGCTGAGTAGAATGGCACATACCAGGACACCCGCGCTCCTCCCTGGGCGAGGAGGCACCTCTCAGTGGGAGGGTTTCTGCTTTTGCTGCTGTGGTTTATCTACAGAATTGAGACCATTCCAAAGCAAAGACACAGATACAGGTTTGTTTATGAGTCTTGTTTTGATTTAAATGCCCAATCAATTAGCTCTTGGGAGAGAGCCCTTTGTGGTTTGCTAGTAGGGTGTTATTGATGATGTTTTTCCCTGAGCAGGATCTCTGCTTGCTCTTGATAGGGGCTTTTGTGCAGGTCCCTAGGGTGAAACGCTCCAGTAAGTAGGACGTGGCTCTGAATTCCCACTGACCACAGGGTTCGCATGGTTGATGGAACTGGAGAGTGAGCTGCTAGAACCTGCCAAAAGCCACAACTTCTGCCTGCACTTCTTTGGGGAGTCTATGATGATAATGATGTTTAATTTGGTGTTGCTGGATAAGTGGCACTAATTTACAGACAGGCTCCTGCTGAGCAATCAGCTCACTAACTTTTGCAGGAGCGTTGCAGGCCACGGAAAACAGAGGGAGCTGGATGCAGTGTTGGGAGGCGATCTGCATCCATCTCTGGGCATCTGACCGGCAACAAATAGCTAAGGCCCCAGTGTTCAACAGGACAGTTACCACAGAAAGAAAGCTGCTGTGGGCCAGAGGGAAACGTCCCTTTTCCTAGCATGTTCCTCACTGTCAAAGGTCCTTGCTCCTCACTCCACGGCGGGTGCTGGTGTCAGCGGGCACCTCCAGGTGCAGGCTCTCTGGGAGGACGCTGGCCTCTGGTGCAGCCCTCCTGCCTGGTGGCCACAGCTGCGCCAGGTCCTGCTGCTCAGCCTGACTGCCTCCAGGTGCAGGCATTTACTGCCTAGGACAAAAGAGCTTAAGCTAAGCAAACCCACAGACACCTTACCGCGGGACTAAGTGGCTGCACATGGTGTGGGTCGGAAATCAGCAGTGCCCTGTCACCACCGCCTCTTTTTGCAGGCGCGGTGCCCGCACCTCGCCGTGCCCGGGGGCGGGTGCC
>VXAL01012844.1:167812-210151 GCA_013399475.1 Chauna torquata | reverse complement strand
CTGGCGGCTGCGGCAGCAGCGGGTCTTCCGGGGCGCTTGGAGCGGGGAGGGGAAGGAGCCCCGTCCGTGGGAAGCGAGGAGCTGTTGCACGCCTGGGCACCCAGAAAGAGCGGAGTGAGGGAAGACGGGGTGCGCGGGGCCGGGACGCGGCGTTCCCTCTGCGGGCGGCTCTCGCCTGGAGTGCGGGATAGTGGGTGCTGAGGTTGCTGGGAGGGAAGCCGGGGTTTGGCTTGGCACCAGCCCGGAGCGATCGGCGCCTTGCGTTAAGGATGCTGATGCTGAAACCTTGTCTGTGCTGGGCGTTTGCATGGGAGGCTCCCAGTCGCACTGCAGAGACTTTCTTTAAGTCTCAGCTTTAAAATCGGGCACCATACAAATTTGCACAAGGCTGGAAAAAATAGCTTCAGGCTATCTGGTTTTTATGCAGATACCATGTCTTGACTATTGTTTTCATCCAGGTCAAAAATCAAGAAGTCTGAACAGGAGTTGTTTTGAGGCCTTATGCTGTTGCTTGAAGTATTGTTGTTTATCCTGCTTATCCTCATTGTGTTTTATTTCTCCTCTAGCCATAACGAGTGGGGGCAATGTGGTATCTGGACTACAAGGGGGAAAAAGAACACTGGAACTATATGCAGTATAGTAGCTTTCCATCAGTTCTTTTTCCCAGCTTTACAATAATTAGTATAGCAACTAGTAGAACGTCTCATTTTAATAAGTATTGGTTTAATAGGAGAGCGGGTGTTTTCTTGTATATTAACTCCTGGGGAAAATGAAAAAAGAATGGAATTAAAACCATTGGTCTGCCTACCCTAGCAGAGCTAGAGCTGCAGAGAAATGCACTGACTTTTAATCCGACTTTATCTTTTTTTTTTTTCTTGAAAACTTTTTGGGGAATAGACTTGTCATTTTTTGTGAAGAAAATCCTGGTGGGGACTGCATACGTCAGTGTGTGCCTGCCCAGCACAGTAAATGCTGCTGCCAGCTGTTTAGCGAAGGCAGAGGACATGTGGGAAACATCTCTCCCATGGCTTGGTCTGTGCAGCTCCGGCAGCGCTTGTGGTACTAAAATTCCTTGCAGTGCTCTCTAGGCTTGCTCTGCAGGCCTTGTAAGTACGTGCCAGCGGAGCCTCTCTGCCTTTACTGCACTGTTAGCTGGAGTCGTAACTTAGTTTCTCCTGTAACTGCACTTGTGTTGCCATGTAGAAACTTTCAGCTTGAAGTAATGTCTCTAAACTCCATCCCCCAGCAGGCAGGGCTGGGGTGACCCGTAGAAGCTCAGGTGACTCTTCAGGTAGTAAAGCCGTAATGACCACTGTCAGATAGCATCAGAGTCTTTCTCAGTGTGGGTTTTTTCTCTTTTTTTTCCTCTCCTTGGAGCGGTAGCTCCGGTGTAAGAAGTGCAGCAGGTGCCTGTGTGGGCAGGGGGTGCAAGACCCCTCATCTAGGAGGGCTGAGAGTGGAAGAGGGATGGGGTGGAAGGAAGCATGCCACAAAGATGCAATGAAACGGAAGTGTTTGTTCACTTTGCTACATCCCTCGGTATCTCCCTAAATCCAATCCATCCTAACCAAGGCATCTGTTCTGTTGTTGTGCTCACAGCAGACAGGGTGTCCTGGCTAGGCCGAGCTCTCCTATGTACAGAGACCGAAGCTGGGAGTATCTGCCGCAGCAATAATACATGGTATGCGTTTTTGCGAAAGAGTTTCTGCGCAGCTCTCTCTCAGCTCTTGCTCACCTTTCTGATGCCACTTATTCCATTGCTGTTGCTACAGCAGAGCCGTTAGCCAGGGGAGATTTGCTGGAGGCACGTGGCGTTGGGAGCACTCGAGCGGTTGTGACTTTCTGCAGGGCTGGCATGTCTGCAGTGGCCGGCTCCTGGTGCGGAACACGGGCTTTCTGGCGGGGCTTGTTGGCAACATTAAGTGCTCTGATCATGCCTCACAAAATTGAGCTGAGCAAGCGTTGACATAAGCCTGGGCTAGTGCCTTACCTTCCGAGGGGTTTTAGTCTGGTGCTAATCTAAGTGCGTCCAGTTCAGCTGTGTGTAACCTCTGAGGGCTTCAGTTGGACAGAATCTGGACTGAGAGACCGGTGAAATACCTGCCTGCAGCAGGTGCCCTGCTCTGCTGCTGCAGGTAGTCTCACTGGCCGTGTTGTGCTGGCTGGCCTTGAACACGTGGGAAGTGGCCAGCACTAAGCCCATCAAATGATTCCCCTGGGCCACAGTTCCTGAGAGCGTGTATGTCAAGCTCGCGCCAGGGGCAAGCCTGCTGATGTCCAGAGAGCTCTGCTGGCTTTGGCCATTTGCTTTTTAAACATCCCCGTGGAGATTTCTCAGTCTGGGAGTGAAATGTATAGATCCAGCATGAAAACTTGGGTAAAAACATGTCTCGTTCCTCCTTCCCTGGGTGTCCCCCCAGGCCTCCCTTTCTCTTTCCTTGCTCTGTTCTCTTGCAGTGCTGTGTATTTTCAGTAGAGCTGTTGGCTTTTGTAACGTTTACTAACTTCTCTTGATCGTGTTGTAAACAGTCTCAGTCTTGCTCACTAATGTCGCTACAGTGGGTACCTGACCTGAATGTGCATTGGGCAATTAGTGCGCTCTCAGAGCACCATGGATCTTTCTAGAGAAGGTGACTTTCTCCTGTGCTGCTGGAAAACTGAGGTGGAAGAATTGTTGCCTTTCTGATGCGGAAAGCAGCAAGAGAGGGCATAACTCAGCACGGGGTTAAGATGGGATAAACCTGTGCTTGCAAGGCAAATTGGGGAGAAAACTCCACCACTGGGGTGGACTGTGCTCTGGAACAGTTCCCATTCATTTTGCACGAGCGTCCAAGGAATCACAGTGCCATGGAATATTTAGATCGTTTTCTGGGTGCTAGTACTTGTTAACTTTCAAAACTTTAGAGGAATGGACTTCGTATAATGTTAAAAGCAATGCTGTGTTCTGTTCATTCAAAAGAAAAAAGTTACGTATTGCTTTCTTTTAAGATATAGTTGAATACCACCTCTTAGAAAGAAGATAAATATTTTATTTCTGCCTACCCACAGAGCTAAAAATTAGCACCACTGGCAGTGCTACTTCTGGTGTTCATCAGGAATTTTACTGAATGTTCAAGTGAATAAGCCTTCTGGTGATAATTACTGGCTCTAAATTAACTTGGGCTGCATTTGAGCAGCAGTGTAGTGACAAAGACCTTTGTGCCTCGCCACAAAAAACCTGTGAGCGTGACGGTAGGAGAGTTGTTGGCTCACAGGAGGATGGCGGGGGAAGAGGGCGATTAGCTCGTTCTGTGGGCCTGGGAAGGGGCTCGGGTGGAGGGAGCCCTTTGGACTTGCCGCAGGTACCACTGAACTACTGACAGCAGCTGCTGCAGCCCCTGGAAATCGCTGGTGATGGAAATAGCAGCACGGAGCTCAGGAGAGGGAGCACACCTCGCACAAGCAGCTGGCTGAGCGCGTGGGTGGCTGCCGGAGGCGCCGGCTGCTGTGGCCGCGTGCCCGTGGCCTGGAGGCTGCTCTGCAGCCCGGCCGGCTGCGCGCGTCCCGTGAGCTGGGCTTCGCTGGGATGGGGTGCGGGGAGCTTGCAGGGCTGCCTGGGTGCTGATTTCCAAGGTAGTTGTTTGTGTTTTGGGCTTCCTGGCAGATTCCCCCCCCCCCATTCCCACATTCTGATGTCCCAAATCGCCACAGCTCTTCTTGTCTTTTTGCCGGGTGAGGATCTGCACGCTGAAAACAGCGGTGTTATGAGTGGCGTGACTGCACGTGGTCTGTCCTAGATGAGCAGTTTTGCAAAGTGGAGACTAGTTGGCACTTTGTACCACCAGAAAGCTGGGAATGACTCTTTCTTGTCTCTTCATTTCACAGATCCGACTTGAAACTGCTTATTACATTTGAGAATGCTGGTTTAGAGGTTTCTTTAAAACAAAAAAAAATACAATTTTTCTTCTGTAGGCCTAAGCAGTTGGTCTCATTTAGGCAGAAGGATGTTTGAAAAACAAATGGGGGAAAGAAAAACCAACAGGACAAACACTTCTAAAATAGCTGTGCTGCAGAATAGGTGACCCGAGCAAAAATTATATGATAACTTAACATGCAGTATTGGTTTTGTTGATGTCTGTTTTGGGACTCTTTGAACAACTCGCTCGTAGTTTCAGCATTTGCGAGTAGTGTGGTCATCCCACCGCGAAGCCAAGCAGAGCGCTTGTTCTGCAGCGCAGCAGGGAGCGGCGACCTCGCTGTTCCAGCCTGGGGCTGGGTTTCGTGCAGGTTTTCCCCAGGACCTTGGGAATCCCATTCGATTCTCCCATGTTTCACCTTGTGCGACACGGGGAGAGGAGCTCTTTCCCTTCTTCCTTTAGTCTCTGGTGTTAAACGTATGTGTTTTGGGAAGGGGACGTACCTTGTCTGTACAGTGCCTAGCACAGCATGGCCTTTGTCTTGCTTCTGACCTCTAGGTGCTGCTGCAATACAGTTGCCTTGGGGGAGTTGATTTGACTTGTGTGTGCACGTGTAAGTTCAGGTGACGCGCTGTTACTTCCCTGCGCCGGGCTAGCTGGCTTGCACTTCACCCGCCCCAGTTCTGCCGGACCTCGTGCTTGTTGGCCCTGGGGCGGGAGCTGTCCCTCTGGGTGCTTCATCCTGAAATACTTTGCGTCGCACGAGGCACTTGTGCCAGGCTAGAAAGAGAACTTTGTGCCTTGGCCACGTGTGTACGGGTTGTAGGGTGTCTGCTGCTGCATCAGCTGAAGTCAAGTAAGCTTATGTGACTGGTGTGTGGCCTGGGTGCACCCCGTGAAGCCCGTTCCCTGTGAGGTGAACGTTAACACTATTTGGCCACCCCAGGGCCCGGGTGGAGAGCAGGGTTCGGAGGGAGGCAGCCTTTGCCCCTTCCCGGCTGGGATGCTGCAGCATGAGGGAGGAGCGCGGCCACAGCTGGCTGTAACCAGGAGGTTGTGGGAGCCTGCGGGGAGTCTTAAGCATGAAGGAGGTCCTTGGGGTTTGTGGTGGCAGCAAGCCCTCATGCCATCAGATTACGGTTGGATCATGATGCCCTGGTGTTGCAAATTTGCTTGTGTAACGAGGGAGTCGTGTTCTGGCTCCTCATGGATCCAGCTCTCGTCAGACCTCTGGCTGATGTCTGTGCTGTTGCTCGCTTATGCCATGTGAAAATCTTCATGTGTGTAATTGATTTGTTTTTCTGCTGGATGCAAATAATTGGGGATCTGTTGCCTATTATTTTTTAAGTGAGGGGAGCAGTGCCTATTGCACTGAAGGATGAAAACCATTTGTGAAGGCTGAGAAAATGATTCGTTATTAGAAGAGTGATTTAAAAATTCCGTTGTGGCCATTCCTGTCTGAGCCATGACCACTCTGGTGATGACAGCAGAGACTCGGGGGTGATGGGAGACCAGAAATACCTGGGTGAAGGAGACAGGAGCTGGCTGCACAGCTCAGTTTGCATTCCCCTTCTCCAGGTCAGTGATGAGAACGTCCCAGACATTGGATTTATTCCTGATCTTACATAAAACAGCTTTGTTAGTGCGCCATAGCTACGTGCAGCTTGTGCTCTCCCTAGAGCAAATACAGGTATGTCTGAAGCCTCGTCTCACTGTATTCTCATGTTTCACCCCTGCTTCATACTCTGCTGTCTTGTTTCCTCTCCAGCAGATCCGTCTCTGTCACCAGAGGATATAAACTGTATTTTTTGTTCTGGTGTAGCTGCTTTTTTGCTGTTTTGTATTTTTTGCGCTTTAGGTGATGTCCAAGCTTGCAATCAGCCTAGCCTGAAGAACGAGTTTGAACTCTGTCAGGTCTTATGCTTCAAGAAGCCACCAACAGCAAGTTTCTTCAAGTGGAGGCATGTCTTATTTAACTCTTGATGCTGTTCTGCTGTAAGAACAGTTTTGTCTCCAAACTGCTGCCCGAGTGTACTTTGTTTCCCCCTGCCAGGCCTGCCATGTGTATCACTCTGATCGGCCAGCCCAGCTTCCAGAATTCAAAGCCACTTCCCTGTTAATAAAAAAAACAAGCTGACCAAAACCTTGAAACAAAAATACCGCCTGGGCATGCAGGCTACGGAGCCTGACCACAAAGCAGGGCTGTTTCATTCTGGGCCTGGGCTGTTTACGTGTATGTATATATATAGTCAGTGGGAAAGCTTTCCATTCACTGAGCTGCTCTCTCCTTTAGGATACTTTTAATTAAATGTTACTTGATGGAGCTGATTTTTCTAACTGGCTTAGAATTTAAATGGTGTAAGTGGGATTCCCCCCCACTAAAAGCTGAAGAAGTAGGCATAATCTTGTTGGAAGGCTACCTGCATTCAGAGCCACGTCTATCCGTTGTCTCGTGCAGTACGCTGGTAGCGTAAGATGCAGGCAGGTAACACCCCTGTGCCGGTGCTGGGTGAGGAGACGGAAGGGAGCCGCAGCTGCTCTGAACAATGCCCAGCGATGTTATGCAACTACCCAGGGAAGGAAGTGAAAATTTATTGTTACAATGCAGTTTCAAGGGCAACATTAAATGAGCGAGTTGCGCTGCAACCCTGTACTTAACTGACATCTCCTAGGATGAAATGACAGGGCTAGCAAAGGGCTAGCAAGGGGCCAGCAGTAGCCGTGGCCTCGGCTCACCTCCAGGAGCGGGGCAAATGCAAGCTAGAGTTGAACCTTTGAGGCACTGCACTGAGAGCCCTCCGAGCGCGTAGCCAAACCAGTGGCGTGGCCTGATCCTGCGTGTGCCTGGCTGATCCCTCTCCTATGGAAGCCTGGGAAAGGGCGAGCAAGCATGTGCTGAGGTATCTCCTTGATACCTGATTGCTTTTCCTTATTGTTTCCACTGAAATAAAGACCCCTCTGCAAGGCCATAGACATTGGAGCAATAGCGCAAACCCTGAATGAGTTACTTGGGAGGCAGTGCTACTATCTGATTGCTACCTTCAGGGTAGAAATAAATAGCTTAAAAGTCTTCTATTCCCAGCTCCGGTTTTCCTTCAGGATTTTGCCCAAGGAAGACAGGCACTGGAACCACAGGCCTTTTCCTTTCTGACTCTCAGATTAGAAATGATGTAGCTAAAGAAGCTTCATCTTCTGCTGTGAGCCAGGACGTCTGTGCAGCTGCTAAACCTGCAGGAATTTCAGACATCTGATTGTCTTGTCTCCCTGCGTGCTCCTCTGCTGCTCTTTGCATTCCTCTGGAGCAGCCAGGTTCGTTGTGTGGCTCTTCTCTGGGAGTTTGGGGCTAATACATCTCTGTTCCAGATGCTGCAGGAGAAAGATTAAGAAAATGGACTTAAAATGGGGAAAATACCTATACAGGTACTAATAACATAACTCAGTGTAGGAGCCATTTCATGCTGAGCCCTGGCTCCACCCAAGAGCAGATGTTCTGTATTGGAAGCTGCTTTTAAAAATGTATGGATAAAACTTAGTGCTGTCAGTTGATATATGCAATTTGCTCCCTGAGCTGCAGAAAATGCCGGCTGCGTTGTGCCCCTGGGAAGCGGCCTTGGACACGCACTGTACTGCGTGACAAGGCTCCTCGCCTGCCCTGGGGACCCAGCTCCGCTTCCCTCCCACGCTCTGGCTGCCGAGGCGTAGATGGGGAGGGCTGGTGTGCAAGCAAAGCATCGCCCTGAGCCCCCTTCCTGGGCACTGTGCAGTGCTTGCTGCGGGCACAGCTCCTGCTGCTGATCTGTGATGAGACCCGGGGCAATTATTTGATTTACTGCCTTGCTTGTGCTTGCATGCAGCTGGGACAGGCGAGTAGTCTGCGTGTCTGCAGTGGAGTTTCCCAATGCATTGATTTAAAAACAAAACCACCCACCTGTGCCTATTTGAGGTAGAATGGAGGGTTTTACTGTGTGTTTGCAGGTAAAATTGGGGGGTTTGCTTTGTTACTGTCAGATTACGTGTTCCCATGGCTTCCTCAACACCCCTGTGATTTTTGCTGACCGCGGGGCTGTACCTGCTCTTTGGTGAGTATCCCAGTAGTTTTCCTGCAATCTGCACTGCCGAGTTGGAGTGCACAAAGAACAACCTCATCTGTGGAGTATCCATTCATGCCTGAGGAGAGCTGGAAAATGTTGATTAATATTCATCTCTCTAGGGCTATTTGCTAATTACTGTTATTCATGGCTTGTATTATGGTACTGCCTAGCGTCCCACGCTGCTGTACCAGACTGAGTGGATCCTAGAAAGGTTACATCCATTCCAGGCTTTCAGAGCGCTCAGTAAACATTAGCATTTTATTGCAGCCTTGCTGGGAAATACTGTTTCTGTTTTCAAAGGTGAGAAATTGTACATCCTTCAGGGTGAAAGAGAACATAGATGGTAAAGTTGGGAGCTGAATGTCCTGACTCCCACTCCTTCCCTTCAGCGCTTCCTTACCCAAGTCAGCGAGGTTAATTGCGAATTGGAGGCCTTGGTTTTGTATTTTAGTGAATTGTGCAGTCACAGCACTTGTAATGCACGGTGTTACAATGGTGCTACTGTTCTGCTTAATGTGGGAGGGAACATGAGGCTGTTCAGAAGGAAGTTACCAGCTGATTAGTGAAATACCAGCCTCTGCCCATTTGCAAGGTGTGCCTCGCAGATGTGGTGGGACTGCTCTCCTGGGGCCTGTGGGTTGCAGGAAAGGAGCAGCCTGGGTGGCCATGGGGTCTGGTAGCCCTGAGAGCCCAAATCCAGAGGTTGGTATGAAGAAAGCAGAAGAGCCCTGAGCTGTTAGAGTGCTCAGGGACTTGCGCTTCTGCATAGCTATCTGTCTCACCAGCTCCGAGAAGAAAGCAGTTCATTTTAGAAGAGAAACAGAGACAAAAGTTCCCTGTCAGAAAATCATCTGCAGGTTAAATCACATGAGAACCGAGAGGAGTCCTGGGTGTCCTGGCTGCGTGGAGCTTGCCTTTGGGTTATTGTGGAAGGTGGAGAGAGAAGAATGCACATCCCAGTTCTTGCAGCTGGGAGGAAGCTTCTGGCGGTCCCATCACTGCTGTACTGTTACTGTGCTCTTGTAAAGTTATCTGATGCTGTGCCAGAAATCAACCCCTTTCCAAGCAGCTGTCTACTGCAGAGATCTGTACTGAGAAAATGGCACTGGGGGTTGTGTCTTGCTGCAAAACAGAGGCTATCAGATCTGACTTGTTTACTGGCTAGGCTCTCTGCAGCATGAAGGCAGAAACACAAACCACCAGTGAAAATCCCTAGCATTATAAGCAAACTGTGTTCCTCTTTCCTTTCTGACAAATAAGCCCTTCTGATTTCAGGGGGGAGTAGCTTCCTTAGGAAGCCCATGGGCCAATGTCTTAAGGCGAGTGGGAAGGGACTTGTGTGTTAAACGCAGATGAATGTCCTGGAATCATGAGAGTCCGTGTGTGTCTTGAGGCATTTTCTGGCCTGCTTGTCCCACTGAGTGTCTGAGCTCCTGCCCTGGTCTAAATAATAAGACATACAAGTTCACTGCGACGTGCCCAGAATTTTAAGGCTGCAGCCCTTGGACAGCTCTCCTATCAATTGCTTCCATTAGGGCTGTAAGCCAGGAAACTGCGAGCATGAAATAGTCGGATGATTGAAGTGTGTGGTTTGGTGCTTTGCTGGGCAAAGGCGCTGGAGAAAGGGAGGCTGTCATGTTACCTGCGTCCATCCCTTTCATGTGCGCTCCTGGGAGTGTAAACAGCACAAGTGTGCCAGCAAATACTCGGGCTCTGTGAGGTTGTTTTCAACAGGGAGCTTCGATAGTGTGCTTAGGTATGTAAAGACTGAAGTGGTTCAAAATACCCACTTTTTCCTCTGCTATTCCAGAGGAAAATGAAAACTCTGTCTGCAAAATGCGTGCTTCTGTCAGTAAAGCCGTTCTTTGACATTGGTGTTTCTGGCAGAAACTTGTCATCAGTCATGCCACTGACTCGGAGTGCTTTGCAGAGTTGTGTGAAAGATGAGCAGTGGAAAGAGCAAGCCCACGAAACCTGCACAGGTGTCTGAGGCCGGCCTCGCAGAGGGGTCCTGTCGTGCTGGCGGGGCCGCCTGTCCGCGGGAAGCAGCGCCAGGGCTGCGTGCTGCAGGTGTCCTCTGCTTCGTGGTCTGGGCATCCCCGCTGCCTGGGTCCTGGCCCCAGCATCCAGGGCTCGCCCTGTCCCTGCTGTGAAGCCAAACGTGGTGTTGCAAGGATGAGGAGTGAGCAGAGAAAGCTGTTGCTTGACCTGTCCCTGGCTCCCCCATGCTGAACAAAAATGATCTGCTGTGGTAGAAATCTGTTTCTGAAGGACCCTGATCGGTGGGATGTCAGGGAGTCCTTTTAGGTTTGCTGAAGCAGGATCAGGCCACAGCTGTGCCTGGTGAAGCCCCATGCCCATGCGTGGAGGGCAGAGCTCACCTGCTGAGGGCTGGGGTGGCTGTGCTACCAGCAGCCTTGGGAAGGAAAGGAAGGAGATGCTGTACAGACCTGGCTCCAAACAAGAACTGAGTCATCTGTCGAGGCTGTCGGCTCTCTCCCAGAGCTGGTTGCCTGAGGCTAACGTGGCACAGAGACAGGAGATGTAAATATATATATATATATATACGCGCGCACACATGAGAAAGTAACAGCTCAAAGCATGTGATTGGAATTTAAAAAGAAAAAAATTTACCAATTAAAGCCATGTGTGTTGGAGGGTGTAACTGCTCCTGAAAGGCTCTTAGAGGCTGTTTGTACAGCACAAATGCAGCCATTCCGTAATGCCCTGCATTATAACAGGCAGGCTTCTCCAGCACACGGGACCCGTGTGGAAGTGGTGTCGTTCCTGCGTGCCAGCAGCTTCCGCGGCCTGACGGGGTGAGGTAAGCAGCTGTCTCGTCACCTGTCTTGTCCTCCCTGTCTGCTGCCTGCGCTCCTGAAGTGCGTTTCTCAGTGCAGCCTGCTGCGGTGCCATGTCTTTATTTCACTGTTAGATGAAGATGTCTCTGTGCAGGAGAAGAGATTTTTCTGAAGACATGCATTATTCAGGAGTCAGTATAAAATGAGCTCCCTTGCTTTGGGCATGTGTGTAACCCTGATGCTATCTCCCCCCCCACCCTTTCAGCAACCTAAGGGAAGAGGGAGCAGTGAATTCTTTTGGTGCTACAGAACAGCCTGTGTTCTGCATAGAGCCATTTCAATACCTGTTAAGCTGGGGGCCAGCCTAAACCTAACAGAGGTCCGTGGGGAGGTCTCCACTATCCTTTCCTCATTCTGTCTTCTCAGCTGTGTGCTTCTGTCAGGCAGGTAATAAATGGTGGAGTATTAAACCTATGGCTTCAGCCTTTCCACGTGCATGGTAACAAATACTTGCCATGCAGGGGGTACTGTGCAGCAGCAGGGAAGGTGAGGGTGTGAAAGAAATATGGGGGAGGGAGAAAAAGGAATTGGAAGTTAAAGCCGTGAAGAACATAGCCTCAGGAAGCTTGGTTTGGAAAGGGGACGCTGTTTCCTAAGGAAATTGGGTTGTGCCTCCCAGCCAGCAGGCATGGCTATAGGTGACGTACAGCTGTGCGGCTGGCTGCTGCTGTGTGCAGCAAAGAGAGCATCCCGGTAAGCTAAGGAGCTGCTCCTGCTCTGAGCAGTTTTTCTGAAGAACGTCACCGGCAGTTTACCCTTCAGAAAACTGTTCCTCTAGCTTGGATTCCTCTTCACTGATGGGGCAGCCAGAGCTGCTGCTGGGGCAGTGCGCGGACCCTGCTGGCGGTCTTACCGCAAGCTCCAGCTTGGGGCACTCGCCGTGCTGAGCCCGAAATCAAGCATCCCGTCGGGGCTGCCCTGGGGAGGATGTGCAATTGCCAGACAAAGCTGCTTTCACCAGGCCCGGTGTAGTTTGAGAGCTGTCCTTGTTAGACAGCTTGGGTTATTTGGTGGCTCTGCTCCCTGGTCTAGAAGCCTCACCTGGTGTCCTAGGGATGGGAGAGCATCTGCTGTGGCATAATGGGAGCCGTTGTGTCGGGTTGGGAGAGAAGTGCTAAGGTTTGGAGGAGCCTAGGATACTTCGCTGGAGTTGGATGTGCTGCAGCCCTTTACTTTGTGAGGAAAACAGAGAAAGCTTTTTGGTGTAGAAAAAAAATCTGATGCTTCATCCTTTTCTTCCTCTTACCCAAGGACCAATTCCAAGGAAGATAAAAAGATCATCATCTTGTTGTATTTGTTCATAATTTTTGCAATTTTCTTAAAAACCAAATCATTGTATGGGCTAACTCATGACTTTGTGATAGCAATGAGAAAATTATTAGGGAAAGTATTAATGTTCTTGCCATATCCTGGGAGACTTTCCAAGAAACAATGTTTATACAAATTGCTGCTGTGGAAGAACAGTACCAGAGTCGACATCACAGCTGCAGAGATGTACCATGATATATGACACAGACTCAAGTAGTGATACATGCTTGCCTGCTGTTTACACAGGTGATTTACACACCGATACCGTCATGTCGGAGCAAAACCTCATGCAGTGCTCTGTCTGGGGATGAGCGGGGACTTGGCTCCACACACTTGTTCCATACAGACGTTCGTTGCAGTGGTGCCAAGCGTTTCCAGGGTAGGTGTTATCTGTGAAGCTACACTAGGACAGAAGTGCTAAAAATTCTGGAAAATGCAGTGGAGGACTAAGCCATATGATCCTCTGGAAGAAGGAAAACCAGCTTGCAGGATGCTGGAGCTCCAGGGTTTCCCATGGAGCCAGCAGACACCCAACATGCTGTGCTGACGGTGCTAGACGGTGGGTCTGTTCTCCTTGGATTAGCAAAGCAGAGCATAATTCTCACCTTGCATGTGAACTGCGTTGCTGCGAGGCCTGGCCTTCCGGGAATCCTGCCACACTTTGATTTATGGGCTTGCAGATTAATCTCATGGCACACACAGATTTTCCATAATGTCACAAAGAACCCAAAAGCACTTTTGTTGCTGTTCTGCTGAGCCTGGGTTTGCACAGAGAAGCTGCAGAAACTGTCTAGAGATGCTGGCAAGGGCTGCAGAGCTCTCCTGGCTGATATCTGAGCTCTCGGGGGACCTCAGTTTCCTGGTTTTTCAGACATGTGGAACATTGTGTTTAGGAAATCCAGAGGGGTGCCCTGTGGCTGTAAAACAGCCAGGGAGAGCAGTAGCATCCTGTGCCTGAGCACTTGCATTGAGTTTGCAAGGCAGCTTTTTAAGTGCGTATGTGTCTGGGTTTACTTCCAATATTCAGCACCCCTGAAATTTTCAGGGGGAGCTTGGCAATGCTTTCAGCAGCCCTCACAGCATGAGACAGCTGCGGAAAAACAGCATAGAATTGGTGCAATCTGCTCTGCTGCAGCCTTGCCAAGGAAAATCTGTCCTGGTGTCGCTTCCAGCCCAAGCGTGAGCTTTGCCCACCTGCTCTGCGTGACCCAGGGGAACTGCCACGTCCGTTCTCTTTCGTGGCTTTCCCTGGTTTGGGCACAGAGGGCTGTAATCCCCAAGGGAGGAACCACCCCGGGCTCCCACTGGTGTGCTCTGGTTTGGTGTCACCGTCTTCATTGACTTTGCCTGGGGAAGTTTGAAAAAAGGAATTGCTGCCTGGTTGGATTCACTGGACTTGGTCACTCTGTTCCTGCTGATCACTTTTCAGCGAATTCTGCAGAAAGCAAAGGAGAGCCACGCTCATGCTGTTTCTGTTCACATCATGCTGTTTTCTTCACTGAGGTCACATCCAAACCCATTTCAAGTGTGAGTGCTGGTGCTCTGGTGGCCTCTTGGTGAGCTGCGCTCACTTAGCATCTCCCTGGCTCGAAGCCTGGGTGGCCCAGCAGCGTGGGACCAGCACAGTGTGTTTGCAGGAAGATCCCAAAGGCGTGGAATGCTTGGCTGGGGGCTGAAGGGAAGCAGGTGAGAAGGGAAGGGAACGGAACCAGATTGGCTGTAGGCTGCTGAGGCGTCAGTGGAAAAACTGCGGTGTGAACTTTGTTATCGTTGCCTTTTACCCCGCATCATGATGATCTGTTTGCCGTGCCCCGAGTGCAGGTTGGTGGCATGTGAGGGTCTGCGGGCCGGAGAGAGGCACTCGCTACAGCTCAGCGGCTGCTGAGCGTTGGAGCTGGGCAGGTGCAGGGCAGGTTCAGGATGAGGCCCTCTGCGTGCAGGGGACATGGGCAACAGTCCGGGTGGCTGGCACAGGCAGAGGTGGCTTCCTTTGTCAGGCAGGGGTTAACCATACTGCGTTCCTACCCTCGCTGGGACTTGGCAGCATCTCTTCAATGTGCAGTTGTTTTCCTGCTACAGGTCCGTGCTCCAAGGCAGGAGTAATTGGCAGCCAGAGAGAGGAAGCAGAAGGGGGGCTGCAGCTGGGGGGGTTCCAGGCAGCTCGAACTGGGAAAAGGCTTGAGCCTGTGGCCTCTGTGTCTCTGGGAAAACAAGACCTACTTTCCTTGGCTTCAGAAAATAGTCTGGGCGTGGAGGATAGGAAATCTCCTACAGCCCCTCAGCCCGTGCGGTTGCATCACGCACCTGGGATGACTTTGCGAGGTGGAGTTTGTGGACTTGAGCTTGACCCTGCTGGCAAGGCAGGGGGCCAGGAATTAGGTGGGGGGCTGCGNTGAGCTTGACCCTGCTGGCAAGGCGGGGGGCTGCAATGCCTCGCAATCCCACTGCCTGGTACCTCGATGCCTGGGCTGCACGCTCACTTCGTCTAACCCGAGCTGGCTGCGGTGGTGCGGCTCCGCTAGGGCCCTCGAGGACCCATCCCCGGCCCCGTGAGGAGGACAGCAGGGACCGGGCAGTGCCCTGCGCCCCGGGCAGCCCGGGCTGGCCCTGCTGCGTCTGTGGGGGGCAGGCACGGGTGGGTCTGAGCAAGTCCATTGTGGTGGGGAGATGGTGCCAGAGCTTGGACGTGTCTCATCTCACAGTGCTTCCTCATTTGGAAAAATAATCCCCCCAAGCAGAATCCAGCCATTTTCAGTAACAAATTTGGTGTGAATGTGCCCCGTATGTTGGTGGGTGAAAGAAGCGGAATAGCACAAGAAAAACAGGTAACAAGTCAGTCAGCTGTCTTTATTGTATAGCTGTTGATGAGTCAACTGCTTGTAAACATATTTTTCTGATATATATTGTAATTGTGACTCCGTGTGTTTTGTAGCAGGAGCAGTGTACTAATTTAAATCAGAGCATATATTTTAGTGAGAGGATGTGTTGGCCTAACTGCCAAATTAATGTTATAATGAAAAGCCATTCAGACTGCGTGTCCTCTGTTGCCCTCTGGTTTCTGGAAGTGACTGAAGGAAATAGCACTTCACTTCTGGTGAAATCATCCCAAGAGTGTTGTTTCATTGCTGTGTGATGCATTAGTTTCATGGAAGGCACTAGCAGTGTACAAGAACGCAAAATGCTCTTGGAGAACGGACGCTTTTGTTGTGCTGATATCAGTGAGTTCATTTTAACTATCTTCTGTGACAAAATGTGAGTGCCTAGGAATTCACCCTGTTGCAAGGGCTGGCTTGCTGCTCTGCATGACAGGCTTCACGTACGAGAGGTGTAGCTGTGCTCTGCAGGTACGGGGTGAGACAAACTGCTGACAGGGCAGAGAAGCTGAGCATCCTCCTTCGTGCCTCCTGGGAAGGCTAACACATCCTCACACACGAGCGTGGTTACTCCGCTAGCACTGGGCAAGCTAATGCTGCTGGCCTCTGTGCTTACTTTCCAGTAGTTCAAATGGCAGGTGGTGGTGGTTGGTTTTAAGCCCTGCTGATGAGCCGTACAAAGAGAGTGTTATGCAGGCTCTTCAGAAGAGTTCATTCTCGCTCTTCTTGAAAGTGAATGACAGTGACTCCTGCACAGTCCCTCTTTTGAGGCATCTTGATCGGTTCGTACATTTCAATGGATTTGTTCAATTTGGGAGTCAGAACGTATTTTAATGAATTAATTTCCAAACTGGTACCTCCTTAATCATAATTTCCTGAAACCCTGGGAAGTTTTTACATCTTCTTTAAGTGCTTTGAGTCTGGGTATGAAGTGAAATTGTTAACCAAGATGAGCTGAAATTTACATTTGCACCTTAATGCCATCTGAGCTATCTCAAATGCTGCAAATTAATCATACCCCATAATGATCCTTTGATATTTGAGTAATTTTGAAGCACAAAAGCTTAAACTTGTGCTTGTTGCCTGTTAGAGGTTTCACTCCTCAGATGACACAGAACAATTGCAGTGTATTCTCTGTTCCTGCTATGGGTTAAGCTGTATTTGTGGGAAGGATTTGGTACGTGGATTCAAGTTAATTACTATCAGTGTGTAATTTATTGAGAGCCCTGTCCTTCCATGTGTGGAGCAGGTTTCTAGAGCTCCTGGAGTTGAGGGCATCTCTTTGGGCAGGGTTAGATCCTCAGTGACTATTCCCTGAGGCAGGTCAGTTTGTTCCAAGGTCGCTCATTTCTGCAGGATGAGGCGACGTTTGCTGAGTGGCTGGGTCTGCAGAGACCGGGACGCTTAAGGTGCTGAGCAGTCCAGCATCTTTTAGACTCGGGTCTCACGTGCGTGTCGTGAGATCCGTTCATCTTTTGCAATTCAGCTCTAACTGGAGTGCAGCACTGCGGTGCGTGTCCTTGCTGCCTGGGGAAGGGGAGGGCGGCTGAGGCTGAAGACGTGGCTACCCACGGTCAGATACCGCATCCCCCTCCTGCTGTGCCCAGGCAGGGAGATGGGCCAGCTGCCGTCACAGCGGTTTCCCAGCAGCATGGAAGCCTTTGCTGTGAGGCCCAAGGGGCTGCTGCTGGGCTCTTCCCTGTAAACCCACCTCTCTGTGCAGCCAGCCCCTGTGAATTCCCTTACTCTGCTGCAGTATGCCTGGTGACTCAAAGGACCTGGCATATCTTTCTGTCCTGGTCCTCCCCATCCTTATTGGGTCACTTTTAGATGATCCCCGTTGGTTAACTTCTAGACGATCCTCCTCTGGTGCTGCCTGGTTTTGCTGGACACATCAGTGAGTTTCAGTCTGCCTGAGTTCAAGGGTTGCACATGATGCTCTGCCACCTCCATCCACCTCTCTGCACTGGCATCTTTGTTACTGCAGTGTCAGTAACCCCCGGCATCGTCACAGAGGCAGCAATGGCCTTTCCAGCTCTTCTTCAGGAAACAGGCATCTCTTTGGCATCGTGTTGAGCCACTGACATGAGCCGTGCAAGCATCCTTACGTGAGTGGAAAGTGCTATACCTGATCCCCACCGGAGCGGCTCCACCGTGAGTGGCTCGCTTGGTGCTTGCTGGGCAGGAGCTGGTGGAGGCACTGGGAGCCAGGACTCCCAGGTTCCTGTCCATGCTCTACAGCTGATTTGCTGTGGGCAAGTTGTCTTGCTGTATTTTAGCTTCCTTTTGTGCAAAATGGATAATATTTTGTAAAGGCATAAGGGTAACGGTTTGCAGTTCTTTGGTCAAAAAGTCTCTACACATACCAGTTTAGCATCATAAGTTGCTTCACGGAATGCTACTAAAACAGCAAATAAATCCTGTCTGCCTGCAGGTGTCACCGTCCCTGGAACCAAAGCCATGGAGGAAGTCATCCTGCATGGCCCTTGGTCACATGTAGGGTCTCGTGCAGCCGCCGGGGAGCTGTGTGAGCAGGGGAGTGCTGGACGACTTCTGCTTTCAGGCAGGCAGTGGGGAGTTTGAATTTGAATTTTTGACAATGACACAGCTTGTTGGAGCCATTATGAATTGAAGTGGGGTTTTATTCAGCTCTACTAATAAGAGGGTAAATGCAACTAAATACAGCTGTCTTCCTCACTGTCATTTGGTATTTATTAGCAAATATGCAGTGGAATTGAATCCCTTGTAAGTACTCTGCAGCTAATGGTAGATAGCAATTAACTGAAATGAGTACTGTTGAACACTGACGCTACCATCAGCGAGTGGAAGAGGAGATGTGGAGCCAGCACACAGGCCCAGCAGCTTCCAGAACACCCTGTAGTTTTCCCCTCTGGATTCTCTGTTTCATGCCTTTATCAAGACTGTGGTGAAAATCGCTTCATCTTGGCACTCCAGGAGCTCCAGCTGGAACAAACGTTTTTCAGGCAGCAGTAAGTGTGTGTATGTCTATATATTTCAGTTCGGGGGGTCACTGAAAGGACCCACTGCTGCACTGCTACTGGAGAAATACTATGGCATGGAGTGGAACCTTCTCCGCTTCAGATTTGCTGGTGCACAGAGCTGCCTCTGCAGCACCTCTTGTGCTTCAGGAGATGTGAAAGAAGATGGCTCAGGCACCTGGAAGTGATTTAGGAGCTGGGAATGACTGGATGCTGCATTCCTTTTTTGATCTTTGGTCTTTTCTTGCCGAGCAAAATAGGAGGTTTTGTTTTCTTCTGCTCACCAAGAAGGTGATGTCGGTCAGATTGCCCAGAGGTTCTGCCCCCCATTGACTGGAGGGACACCAGCTTGCGCGTGTGCTCAGACACCCTGCTTCCGCCAAAGGTAGTTTGAGTCAGGCTAATTTCACGTACATCTTGGTTTGTTTGTCACCCTTCCCTGTCATCCTGTGTTTGATATGGTGCCTTGTGGGGAAACTGCTTGTCGGGGGGGATTAGTGCTTGGGCTGTGGCATGGCTGGGGGCAAGTGGGGGCTGTTCCGCAGGGAGAGCTGTTGGCAGCGTGGAGAGGCCCCGTCGCATGAGGACTGGTCTTGGGAGTGAGCTGATTGTTTCCATTAGTGCCCTTCCTGTGAAACGGAGAGGGTTGCTAATGGGTGCGTTGACGATGCAGAGGTACCAGCAGTGCAGGGCAGGATGAGTATTGAACAGGAGGAACTGAATGATCGACAGGTCTGCTGTCATGGTGGTGTGATGATATTTAATGGTATGAAGTTGCAAGCATGTGTACTTAGGAGCTAATAATAAGATTTTCTTCTCAGAGCTGGGAGCTCATCATTTCCGAGTGAGAGAGAGGCATCTGTGTACGTGCTGACGAGATGATGACGTGAGCCTCCAGCCTGTTAGGAGGAAAACCGTGCTCAATGGGGAGCGAGGACCCTGCCTGGGACAGCACAGGCAGAGAGAAACTGCCCAAGATGTGCTGTGGCAAAGATCAGTCTGGTCCAGCTTACAGTGCTGGCCGAGGCTAAACAGGTACAAACTCACTACGAATAAATTCAGGCTGTGTGTCAGGAGAATCTGGAACAGCTTTCCAGGAAGGAAGTCCATGAAGTGGAGTCAGAGCCTCAGGTGGGCGCAGCACATGCTCTGGCATGGGAGAGGCAGGAGCTGGTGCGTGTGGGATGTAAGCCGCCTCCGTTGTGTCCCGGTGCGGAGAACGTTATATCTATGTATCTGTATATTTTTCCTTTAACAAGGCAGTTTCACCTTGCAGGAAGAGGTGTCGTCTTGCCCCGTGAGCTTGACAGTGCCTTCATTACACGAGTTTTCTGCCTCCTGGAAGAGCTGCTCCAGCATAGAAGGCAGCAGACGACAGTCTCCTCGCCCTGTCTTGTGACATCGTTATTTTCCATGTAGCTTGATGGATTTGTTGTCAGCAGAGTAAGTGCTGTGAGGAAGACAGTCCAGACAAGGCAGCCCTGAGTGGGTGAGAGGGAGGGTCTGAGTGAGAAGAGCTGAATTGCTGATCACTGTGTGGTTTCTCCTTTTTTCCGCCTGTGGGCTGCCTGGGGCGGACGTGGGGCCGAGGCGCAGACCTGAGAGCTGGGACGTCGCTGCAGCAGCCCTGAGCTTCAGGTCAGAACGCAGGCTGTGATCTTGCAGAATTGCTCTTGGCTAAAAGAAAAGTGCAGTGTTGTTTTCTGGGCTAGCAAGGAGAGGGCAAATGTAATGTCGTCCATGCAGTGTTATTTTCGTGGAATGTTTGGCAAGGGAGATGCAAAGACTCGGGGAGAGTGAGGGGTTGGGAGGTCAAACTGTAGCTCCAAGCTTTTAAACACACAGTGAATAGTATTCCCCCTCCAGGGACCTGTTTCATCACAGAAGTCATATATAATGCTGTTTTGACAGCAGTCATGGTGATCCTTGTTAATGGCACTGATAACACCTTGTGCTGTTTGCTTTGTTTCTTACTTGGCAGTGTTGTCAGCATCCCAAGCAGTCCTGGGACCCTCACTGCCTTCTCTGTATTGCTGTGTCGCTTGAAAATATTTGCTGCGTAAGAGTCCTTGCGTCTTGTCTGTGCACCTTTTGTAAAGGAACATTTTTTGCTCTCTAACTCTTTCAGTAGCTTACAAGGCAGCCGAAGGCAGTCTGTGCTACACGTTGTCATTAGTTGCTATCTGACAGTGATGAATGGCCCTGGGAAATCTTGTTGTTAAAGGCAATATCAGCCCTTCCTGTTCTTCTCAGCTCTTTCTGCCTTCAGATCACAGTTATCCTTTAGAGAAGAAGCTAAGCAGGAGGGAGGGTGGCCCTGCATGTGTTGTATTGTCACCATACGGCGGAGGGTCACCCTTCTCTGCCTCGTGTGAGTGTCAGAAGCAACATCCGTTCCCATTTGTGAAATTCACAGCTGTTGCCTTGATGGGGGCTGAGTAATCTGCCAGCGTTATGCCTTTCACTTGTTCCCCTGGCAGAATGCTGTGCAGGTTGCCTAACTCATTTGTGGCCAGACATTGGGTTTGTATTTGTCCTCTTACTGCTTTTAATGAATTTGGTCTTCTTGTTGTTGTTTCTTAAACACCTATATTGCCTATATTTTTAAAGTACTTTTCGCAAAATGATCGAAAGGGAGCCACCTTCACTGCAGTTCTGTGGCCACGTCTGTAGCCTGTGGTGCACAGGAGCTGCGGGACTTGCTTAGCACTCGAGTCGGGAACTGATGCTGGGACTCTTTGCTGTGCACACCAGCACTGTTTTGATCCCTACGTTACAAGTGTCTGGTGTCTTTAAAACTTTGTTCTTACCTGGCCAGACTTGACACGGTCTGTCATCTCCATGCATTCAGACAAAAACATTTTGCTCTGCTTGGTGTACCCTTGTTGTGGTCTAGGACTCGTGCATCTGGGGAGGCCATCAGACTTTCCTGGATGCCTGTGGTGGGCCTGGAGTCCAGGACGTGACTTCTGCCAATGCCTGGAAATCCTGCCCATGTGGAGGAGCATGCAAATCTGTACGGGTGGTTTGCACTGACTTAGGGCAAGGCTTATGAGCCGGGGCTGCTCCAAGTGAGCTTTATTTTCCTTCTATTTTTCTCCCCCATGTCTTTGTTCAAACCCCCAGTCAGGGACATACTGCGCTGTTAGCTGAAAGGTGTGTGGTGGGGGAATTGAATTTACCAGGTTCAGCATCCTAGCTGTGGAAGTAAGAAAAGCAGCTCATGTTCTGCAGTGTCTCTCTTCTGAACCACACCATATGGCCAAGCCCAGCACCTTCAGCTTGTCAGCAGTAATTTGCTGGCTCAGGAGGGAGTGAATCTTCTTTTCTGGTATTAAGGCGTGAGTAGTAGGTGCTTGCTGAGGTGGTACAGGCCCAGGCGTGTTGCCTGCGTGTCAGCAGAAGCGAAACTTAATACCTTGGGCGGAGGGGATAGAGGACTGTGCCTTCACAGATGGCGATGCTTTGGAGCCCACTTAAATGGGCAGGCGTGTGCTCCGTGGGATCTGCCTCCCCAAAGACTGGGGACAAGCAGGAGAACTGCTCAGATCGTTTCTGGAATTTGCAAAGCTTCCTGGCTGGCAGACAGATGAGGTCTCTTTGGAGTCTTGTCACGCTATCGTGTGCTTCAGCCCAAAGATGACCCTTTTCTGGAGCAACCCTGAGCTCCTCATCTGACAAAGAGAGGCTCAGAGCAGCAGAAGCCCTTCTGTTCTGGCTGGAGCAAAAGGGCACCAACAGGAATAGCTGATGCAACCGCAGAGACAAAGTGCTCTGGGAAGACACCGATTCAGACAGGGGGGAGTTGTTTGCCTTTGACCCTGGCCATCTCATGGACTCATCCAGAGCCCTCTTTCTTCTTTGGGCAGTGCTGAAAATATGTGAATGAGCCAAGACTCTCTTGTTTCTGGATTTTTGCTGTGGACTCATCTCTCTGGTACCTGAAACCAACAGATGACAAAGGATATTGTATTTCTCAGAGGGAAGAGGACGGTACTTTCTCTAGGTCTTTCGAAATAAAAGCAACGCTCCTTTTCCCCTTCCCTTTCAAAGGCAGCTTACGGGAGAGAAGAAGTGTCCCACATAAACGCAATTGAATATTCCGGCAGCTTACTGGTAATGTTGCCCAAGCAGATGGAGTGCAAACTGGAGAGCAGCGTGTGTTGTACGAACATGAAGAAGCCATCAGCATCTTCAAAACCCCAGATCTCACCTGTGAACTTAACAGCAAGAACTGTCTGCAAAATCATTCCTAGCGGACCTCAGCCCCGTTGCTTCCTTCTGCCAGTGGGCTTGGAGCTCTGGGCTTATGTTCAGAAAACGCGCAACCTGCAGAAGAAGAGGTAGGAGAGGGCTCAGGCACTTCCTGTGGGAGGAAGTGGGGCTCTGACTTGAGTCTCTTTATTCACAGTTTTCCTTTGCCAGAGTCTGTCTATGTTGGTTCACATTGGCTTACTTCAACAGCAGATTCCTGTCTCCTGCCTAAATTGCCCTCCTTGTCTTTTCTTGCAGACAGTTGAGCTATGGCCACTGGAAGCTGCTGCGTGTGGAGTGGTTCAGTGTGCTTGAGTTTTTGTTGCTGAACCTTTAGTTGGTTCCTCTGCCCTTTGTGTTGCATTTCTGAGCACCTCAAAGCCTGTGGTGACTGAGCTGCATGTAAAGTTGCTTCCTCAAACTAACCCTGGCTGTGGGGCCCTGAGGATGTGGGAAGGGCAAGTGGGTTTTAGAAGTGGGTTGTGTTTCCTTTTTTAATTGCTGTCCCCAACTCTTGTCCCTTCACATGGCAGCAAAGGCTTGGCTGAGTGTGATGCAGAGAAAAAGTCTCCTCTCCCTTCCCCTTTTGCTTAGGTCCCAAACTGAGCCGTGATGTTAATTCGATAAGTCAGATACTCTGCAGAGCAGCCTGTTCAAGGACAAACAGAGTTCAATTACAGGCTGTGTGCACTGGAGGGCCGTGTCACCGCGTTGTCTGAGCAGTTAGTGTGGGAGCACCAGGAAAGCACCTAGGGAGTGTGTGTGTGTGTGTGTGTGCAAGTGAGCACATGTGTGTGTCAGTGCAGGCCCTGAGGCGCAAGTTTCACTTCTGGTGATGTTTTCTCTGCCAAACATAGCCTGAGCAAGATGCTACTCCCGGAGTGCGTGGCTGGGCTTTGTTGCTGTGGGGTTTTCCGTGTTGCAGGGATGGGAATCATCACTATCCCAATCGCAGAAAGTTTCGTCTGTACATGACTGCAATGCCATGATTTAGGTAAACTGATCTCCAGCTCAGTTTTTAGACTGTTTGCAGTTGGTGAACTCAGTTTCTTAAGGAGAACCTGATTATTGGAATGAGCTTTGTTTGTTGAAACGTGAAATCTGCTTCTCTGTCTGCCGTCTTCTAACTGGAACCCAAGATTAGTTCCTGTGATAGCAGCTCATTCCCCCATTTCAAATCCTTCAAGATTCATCTCTGTTCAGTTGCTTAAATTTAGTTTTGCTGATTTGAGTATAAGGTGGTGTTTGTCTTTCTCCAGGCCCAAACTTGTCTCAGCTGTTTGAGAATTATCGGCAGATACCCGTCAATACCTGATGATCACACCTGTTATCTGCTCTAGTGATGTACAAACCATGAATGTGCCTTAGAACTGATGGGAGTTTGGTATGATCCCCAAATGGGCCCCTCTAATTCAACCTACTGTAGCAGAAGCTTGTTCTTACTAATTTTCATGTGGCCTGGCAAGACGATCTGTAGAGCAGAGGTGAGCATTTTTAGTATCAACAGTCAACATTTTTCTTTTTCCTGTATCAAACAGGAATCAAGGCAGGGACTGATGCTGCACTGGCACTGCAAGCAGCCTTGCGCAAGTAAAATAGCCTCTCAAATGTGGGCTTTGCAGTGAGCTTGAAATCAAATATTTGTGTGGGATTTTAAGGTGGAAGCTCAAATGAGCTGTTTCACAATGCCTTTCTCCGTCTTGTTATTTGGTGACTTTGGGGACAGATAAGCAGTGAGATGGGAGAGGTCGCTGTTTGGAGGGACAGTCTGAAACCAGCTCTTTTGCTGGTTTTTTGGTATGGGCAGTCCTTCTGGCGTGTAGCTGGTGAGCTGTCCTGCTCTGGAAGATGATGTTCACCTAGAGAGCGTTGGGTGTTTGGAGCCATGTGGAGCTAGCTCAGCAGGGAGACTGCCAGGCAAATAGGGTTGGATTTTTGCACAGTTCACACTCAAAGAGTTGCAGGGCTGGGGCTTGACTTGCTGCAAGGGTGGCTTTGGGGAGGCATCTTCTAGGGCTCAGCGGGAAGCTGCTACAGGAGGCATCAGTGGGGCTGCTGCCATTGCAGCGAGGGTGAGCATGTCGTTCTCTTAGTCTGCATACCACGGTCAAGCTTCCTGCAGTGCTGTTTCACTGAGAATAGAATAAAAACCTCCTTTAGATATTTATTATCTTTTGTCTGACTCTTGCTTTTCTGAGTCTGGACAAGTGAGCTATAATTTTTCTGAGCAGACATCTACCTTTGACCTCTATAGTTTTGATTTTTTAAAATACATTATGCAGAAGGGAAAAAAGCCAAAAAGAGCAAAGAGAAGGCTCTGAATGGAGGAGCAGGAACATGCTGTGTCCATCCACCTCATGATGGGGCTGACTGCAACAGGCAAGACATTTCTAAATGCAAGCTTTCAAATGCATGCTCTGTCCCTTCTGAGAGCTGATGGATACATGACTGCTCTGATCTAACAGGGACAGCTGTGACTTAGGACTTGGTGGAGCACTCAAAGGAGCACGTTTCCTTTCCCTTGAAGCAGTGTCAGTGGCTTCGCTGCTCTCCGCTGGCTCGCAGAGCACTTGTGCCGACAGCACGGCATGTGCCATTGCCAAAGGTGTTGAGAAACGCAAGGAAGAAAAGCTGGCCTGGAGGCTAACGTGCAGAGCGCCTGTGGAAAAAGTGACAGACGGAGAGTTAATGGAAAGCAGACTCTGAGCGCTGGAAGCTGCTCAGCCAAGAAATTCTGCATAGTCCAGGGTTTTCTCTGGTATCCAATAAAAATGTGTTACAATTTGGCTGCCCTCTCTGTTACCCCCAGGGAAATGGCGCAGGCACGAAGAGCCTGGGTATGTGGCTTCTGCGCTGTGCCACCTTGAAGAAAAACAGATGCCATGTTACACTTCGGATGCAAGTGTGTGATGTGAGAGCTAGGAGGCATGATCTTCTTCCTGCTGTGAAGCCAGGGACTTACACTGGCCATGAGCAGTCACAGTCTGTAAATCTGGGTGCTCCTGTCTCATGCATGGGGGGAGGCTGAGTGCCAAGTGCCCTGTGTGTCCACTGAAAGCTGGCGTCCGCACCGCCGAGGTTCTTATTGCCCAGACGGTGTTTGAGCTGGGGCTGGAGCCTTGGATCTCAGTGTGGAGAGGCGGTGGCTGCCCAGAGGGTAGCTCGGGCGGGCACAGCCCCAGCCTGGGTGTTTGTGGCCTTGGCTGCATCTCTGGTCCCTTCCTGCCTCTCCAGGGAAGCGTGCAAGTGCACGATAGTTGTTGTCTGGAATGGACCGTCTGGTCCCTGAGGTTGTAGACCTTATCCGTCAAGGGTTGTCTTCTCTCTGATATTTCACTTCTCTTTTTGCTGCCAAAAAGGTAGAGCCAAAATGGACAAAATCAGCCTGGTGATTTAGAAGCTGCTCTGCTGGAGCAATGTGGACTTTGACTTCCTGTCAGACTGTCTCTTACCTGTGAACACCACTCAGAAAATGAGAATTACTCCTAAATGCCATGGTAGTTCTTGCAAATATTACTGATAGACTCTAAAGTCTGCCTGGGCTTTGGGCTCAGGCTGTTCCCTGTGCCTCTGGAGGTGCAGACATGCACTGCGTTGGTAGTTTTTCCTGGTGCAGTGACTAGTTAGATGTACACTGAAGTATCTCTTTGACCATTGTGTGGCAGCACGGGCACACTGCACTCTAACGCCTCTAAAAATGACTGTCTTGCTTTTGGCAGAATGGAGGCATCCTGCCTGGAACTGGCGCTGGAAGGAGAGCGTTTGTGCAAGGCAGGGGACTTCAAAGCTGGGGCAGCCTTCTTCGAAGCAGCGGTGCAGGTGGGGACGGAGGACCTGAAGACTCTCAGTGCCATCTACAGTCAGCTGGGCAATGCTTATTTCTACCTAAAGGAGTACTCCAAAGCCCTGGAGTACCATAAACATGACCTTACGCTGGCCAGGTAAGCGTGTTGGCAGTTCTTCATCCTAATCGGAGTTTGAGCAAAGGAAAGCTCTATGGGGTCTGAGCCCAACAGCCTTGAGGGAACCTGCCCTAGAGGTGAGCATCCAAAACTAGCTCTGAGGCATGGGGTGACCCTCCTGTGGAGAACTCAGGAGGCAAAAAGAATGGGCCAGCCACCTTCAGGGCACAGAGGTAGAGGAGGGGATATGGATTGGAGGAGGGTGATTGGAGCAAGAGCAGGGCAGTGTTCAATTCTCCCCTCCCCAGGCACTCATTGTAAGCACCCCTGAAGCCATTAGACTAGTTCAACTGAGAAAGCAAAACAGTGAACAACAATATGTCTTCTAAATTAAGAGAAGTTGTGAGAAGCACTCCAGCCATGCATGTAAGTTGGATGTGGTGTCCATACTGTGCCGTGCTTGCTACAGCTTGGCTCACTGTAACTTGAACTTTGCTTCCAACAGTTAGTGAATAAAAGTCTGTGAGTTCTTTAATACCTCCTTCCCTTCCTTTGATCATCTTGTAGAACCATTGGGGACCGCATTGGAGAAGCCAAGGCAAGTGGCAACCTCGGGAATACATTGAAAATACTTGGGCAGTTCGATGAAGCTGTCGTTTGTTGCCAGAGACACTTGGATATTTCTCAGGAGCAGGGAGACAAGGTAATTGCTTCATGGCATCCAACAGGAAATATTTCCTATCTTTAAAATTAATACATCTGCAAGCCAGAAAACGTGACATGGTGGAGGTGGGCTCTGGAAGGAGGTGGAATGTCAAGCTCTCCCTTCCAGCTGCATCACAGGTCTGATGCCACTGACAGTAACAGCTGGCATGGCAGTGAAGGTGGGAAAGGAAAATGTGGGCTTCCTGGCTTTGGCTGGCCATCTCTGCCCAGCAATGGAAAGGGCCAGAGTGGGGTGGGAAGTGTAATATCTTGCTGCACGCTGCTCTTCCTCCTTTTAGGTAGGTGAAGCCAGAGCACTCTATAATATAGGAAATGTTTACCATGCAAAGGGAAAGCATTTATCTTGGAATATGGCCCAAGACCCAGGCTACCTGCCGCAAGAAGTCAAGGAGACTCTACAGAAAGCTTCTGAATATTATGAGTAAGTATTCAGGATTGGCCACCCCTTTGTCCTGCAGGGAACTGTCATCAGTGACTGAAAAAATGCACACAGGTACACCTTTGTTGGAGCTACAGTTAACTTGCAGAGCCTTCCACCAAAGGCTGTCTGCACCTAAAAAATTAATCACATACTGCTACTTTGTATTTTTGAAGGACCTGAAATCCTAAAGCGCTTTTTCTTCCTATTACGACGCAGTTCAGTTTTCCCTTAAGACTCTGCATTTCTTTAATTCTTGCTTCTTTATTCCTCTGTCATGTACGGTGACTGTGTAAAATAGGATAATGCTGGGGATCTGGGTGTATTTGTAGTAAACGGGCAAGACAGCTATAAATGCCCTGCAGTGGACCACGTTATTTTGGCAGTATAAACCAGTGCATTTGATTCTGCAGCCCAGGAAGATTAGCAGCCTGCACACTCTGTCGTTCAGCTGACCAGGAGTAACCCCTGACAGCAAGCAAGCTACTGTTACTTTCCACATGTTCATCCATATGCCATATTAGCTCAAACATCCATGGGCACAGGGCAGTTTGGTACTCTGGCGGGAGCTGCTGTATGAGAACAAGCAGAAATGTGGAAATTTTATCATTTGCAGGGGCAAACTGTGCTGGAATAACCTCTCTCTGGTCAAAGCTGCATGCAGCTGTCTATGTTCCCCTCTTCTCAAGAACGATATTTTGCATGTTGTTACCAACTAGGAATATTTCCCCCACCCCTGAGAGGCCAAGGCATGATAACAAATTCATCTCAAGGAAGGCAAGAGAGGGACTGCATGCTTTTATAAAATTAGAGCTAAAATTCATTCTGGTATTGCCTTAATAAAAGTCTTTGTAGTTTGAAGTACGATCGCGCACCTAAGTTCAGTAGTCTGTTCCTTTTCAGAGCTGTTTGGGAGGTAAACTGTTAGCTCCTGAAGCCCCTGCTGCTCTCTGCTGGCCTTGATGAGAATGGATCTCTGTGTATCTCTCTTGCTGGGCCCACAGAGTTTCTCCTCCACCCAGTGGAAGAGGCTTTTCCCTTGAAGTCCTGGTTGTCCTTTTGGTGGATCTGTAGTTCATCCTGCTGTAACATCCTTCCCTAAACAGTTGCAGAGTTCATTCTGATGTCCCACACAGGAAGGTTGTCGCCAGACTTGCTTTTGGGCTATGTTTTTTTCCTCCTATCTCAGAATCTTGTTTCAATAATGCGTTTTTTTTAAGTAGCCTTTTTTATACGAAGAGTGGCAAGATCTTATATTGGTCTCCTCATATCTGAGGATGTGATAGTGCCTATATACAGCTCACCAGCCTTTTCCCAAGGAATGATGCATATTGCATAGCCAGAGATTAAATTTGTGCCAGCTGGGAGCTCTACGCTTCCCTGTGTATGCTGTATGTGTTAAGGGGGGGAAAAAAAAATGAGTAGAGAAGTGCTGGGAAGAGCCCTGGCATGGAAATATGGATCTTGCCCCTATCTCCAAGTTTGTCCCCAATCTGCTGGAGGTAATCTCTCTTCTCTGATGCTCCTAGTTCGCGCCATATGGTGCCATGGCCATTTTTCATTTAGCGTGGGATCCTATCAGCCGTCTGGTACGTGAGCACTTGTGCAGTTACTGTACGGAGCTGCAGATCGCCTGAGATCAAGAGAGCAGCAATGACGTACACCACAAGCTCCCAGAGTTCTGCAGCTGGCATGGATCACCAGACTTAGACCTGCATGGGATGGCTGTGTACAGGACACACAGCTGGGAAGGGGAAGTGCCTTCTCCAGTGTCATTTCCCTTTTCTCTGTGGTGCGAGTCCCTTTGCTGTGCCACCTGTGAAGTGTTGGCTGTGCCTCACCATACCACTCTGATTTCTTTCAGGAGGAACCTGTCCCTGGTGAAGGAGCTGGGGGACAGAGCTGCACAGGGCCGTGCTTATGGCAACCTTGGCAACACCCAGTACTTACTTGGCAACTTCACTGAAGCTATAGCCTTCCACAAGGAGGTAGGAAACTGCTGCGTGTTCTTCCTGGCTCTGAGACCACTGTTAGGGAGCAGCCTTTCTTCTCACCATCTCCCAGGAAATACTGGGAGGCATTTACCCCCAGCTGTTTTACTCCCTGCTGTGTGCTTCAGACCCTGCCCCTGCTGTGCTGTGCTAACTCATGCTGAGCAACACCTTACTGCAATCCTCATCAGCACCTAATGAACAACTTGAGGGAAGGGTGCTGTTGGCTTAGAAACCAAAGGAGATTTCTGAGGGCAAATTGCAGCTGGGCCTAGCAAGGCTTTTCTGTGCTTAATTTGTGTCAGTCTAAATTTTAATAAATGCAAGCTATGAATTTAATTAAGCTGCTGAAAGAGCTGCTGATCAGGAATAATTGTTGTTTGTAGAATATAGCTACTTTCTGTAAAGCTTTACAGAGGGGTGAAATGACACAGTCCCTGCCCCAATTCAAAATGCAATTCAGTTTCTAGTTCAGAGTCTACACCATTTTTTTTTTTCAAAGTGGAGGGTGCTGAGCGCCTTGGGAAGTCGGGTCCTGTCAGAGCTTTTCTGATTTTTGTGTGAGAAGGCATGGGGGACAGCAGCCAGCAGTGCTTTGGGAGGAGGTGATTGAAAGGGGCAGAGAAACTCTGTGCAGTACTGTGGACCAGGAGCAGGTGCTGCAAAGCTGAGGATGAGAGGTGGGGAACCACGAGGACGGAGGTGCAGGCAGGGACGGAGGCCTGGGGAGCAGCTGCAGTGCAGATGGTGATCTGCAGTTCACGCTCGTGTGTATTCATTCTGTGCTGCAGCACCACATGATGTGGCGCATCCCGTCAGTACCTGACCTAGAGCTCTCCATTCTCCTACTTATTCAGCTGCCGAAGTACATGTGTAACTCCTTTTGCACTTCATCTAAACAGATGTGTACTGACTAGGCTGGAGTAGAAGTTAGAGAATGCATCTCTGCTCCCACTTTTCCAAAGGTCCTTCCTGATGCTGAATTGCAAAAGATGGAGGGATTTCCTGCTACATCTAGCCCTGATAAGCATGTGCACCACTACCTTGCAGGATGGGAACTTTGCAAAACAAGAAGCTAATCTCCCAGAAAAGCTGTTGTGTAACAGAAGCCTGGCAATAGCCAGCCTGTATTCACTAATCTGTGTCTGCTGCAGCGCCTTGCTATTGCTAAGGAGTTTGGGGACAAGGCAGCCGAGCGGAGAGCGTACAGCAACCTGGGCAATGCACACATCTTCCTTGGGAGGTTTGACATCTCTGCTGAATACTACAAGTAAGTGCTGGGGGTTAAGGCAGACTCAGGGTTCCCTGGAAATTCCCACCTATTGCAGTGAATTCTAAGGCTTAGGCGGGTGTGACAAGGGGCCTGGTGGCAAACTGCCCGTGTGTGGTGCTCGGCAGTGGCAAGTAATGCTGCCACCTGCCAGTCAGCCTGCAGTGTGTAGCAGGCATCAACTCCAACACAGTGCACACCAAAGCTGTGACTTTCGTGTCGCCTTGCGGGGGTGCCCTGCAATGATCAGGTCTGTTCATCTCCACCTGTCCCATGCAGGAAAACACTCCAACTCTCCAGACAACTCAAAGACCAAGCAGTAGAAGCCCAGGCTTGCTACAGTCTTGGGAACACATACACGCTGCTTCAAGACTATGAAAGAGCAATCGAGTACCATCTAAAACACCTGGTGATAGCACAGGAGCTGGGAGACAGGTAAGGGAGTGCCTCAGGAGATGGCATTTCTGCTTTGGTGGGCTCAGAGCACTGGCCCTTCCCTGTTGATTTATTGTTCTCCACTGCTGGTGCTAAAGAGCAGCAACATGTATTCTTAAAGGTCTTCAGAAAACTCTCAGAACCCAGTCCTTAGTCCAATCATAGGTCAGAAAAGTAACGTGAATGAGACCTTTATCATGTCATTGAAACCCAGAGATTATGCCCTTAAAGCTGTGCCTGTGTGGGCTGAGAGATTTCTAGTTAGATGTACTTCAAGAAAATGCATTGTATTCAGTGATTTGCCACGCGGCTACTGCTGTTTTATCCCAGCGGGGCCCCTCTAAAGCTCCCTCGCATTCACAAAAATTGTCTTTTCTGTAGAAACCATGCAGACAGGACATATGTGCCACTTCGTCCTGTTGCTCTGAGATGGTGCTGGAAACTATCACACAGAACATGAGGAGATGATAGATTTTGCTTCTTGGCTTCCTTCCTTCTTCTCTATGAGGTTTAACCTCCCTTCTCTTTTGAGACATCGGTTCCTTTTTCCTCTTTCTGGATATTCCTGGAGCCTCCCTGCAGCTGCTTAAGTGACTTTGCAGCCCGCTTGTTCAGTGTTACTGCTAATGGCTCTTGGGAAGCTGGGTGTCCTCCACTAGGTGGAGCAGAGACATTAAAATGGGAGCTCTGTGGCACTATCGGGGCAGTATCTACTCAGGGAAGGTATAATCCCACCCAAGGGTGAATCATGCTGTGGGGGTGCAGGCCTGTGGGTTCCTGCATTTCTGGGAACACACCCCATGAGCAGAAGGTATTGAACTGGGTGACAAGAAAAATGTTTAAATGCTGATCAACCCGCCCAAACCTCTGAAAAGGGAGTTGCAGTCACGCTGAACCTCCCCCTGCGCCCCCATGTGCTTTTTTTATCCCATCACCCCCCACATCTGCACGTTTGCAGAGCTGAGCAGGCTCTGCTGAGCAGTAGGTCTGTGCCTGCTTGTGCAAGCAGGTGCTGAAATCTGCTCCAGAGATGCCTGTGTGTCTCTTGGGGGCTGGGGGTGAGGGCTGCCCCAGGCAGGTTTCGCATTTACCTGCTTCTGCTGGCTTCTGAAAACAAGGAGCTGTGTCCTGGAGGTCTGGTGGAAATAGGGCAATATTTGCTTGGCTACTGCATGCAGTTTCAGTTTGTGCATGCACTCTGGGTGACGTGCTGGTATTTAGCAGGAAAATGTTGCATCCCTGCAATATTTTCTCCTCGCCATGTTCTTGCTAATTTAGCTCTGGGCTGTTGTGGAATATAAGGGCTGGATGTTATATGCCCTCTTGATGCGTTGTGTATCTTTAGAGAAGAATCCTTGCTGTGTGAGGTGGAAACTAGATGGGAGCTCTCACTTCTGCTCTCCGGCTGGCACTCACAGATGAAGTCAAACCATTCCGGGTCCTTGCCACACTGCTTAGCTTTTTGTTGCTGTGGGTACAGGCCCATTTCTGAGGCTATTGCTCATCTCCTGATCCTATTGACTTCAGTGTAAGAATAGTTTAAGATATACAGTGTATTTCATTTTCCTTTGCAGAATATTCCCTAGGTGAAAACTTAGTTAGGAGGCCTGGCTCTCAGTGCTCTTGAGGAGGCCACGAAAGGGCTGCTGTGCTGGGTTTTGCGCAGAATTTCTGTGGCTGACAGTTTCCTGTTTTGCAGGGTGGGAGAAGGAAGAGCCTGCTGGAGTCTCGGAAATGCCTATGTGTCCTTGGGGAGCCATGAACAAGCTTTGCACTTTGCAAGGAAGCATCTCGAAATCTCCCAAGAGGTATGAGAAGCTGGTTCAGGTCAGAGAGAATCAGTCCACCCTGTTGAGAGGAAGATTTTTTTTTATCCCAATAAGTTATTTTGATATAGTTCTCTAGCTATGACCACCCTGGAAAGCGCCTGCCTATGTGCTGTTTCAGTGCTGTCTTTAGGAACTGCAGAGCTTGGCTGGAAAATCTTTCCATAAGAGGATCCCAGGCTTCCACTTAGTTATTGCTAATACATTTGCTGTACATTTGTTCTTAACTGATATTCCTGGGTGAGGAAGGACCTGTGGACTAGATCTCCAGTCTGCTGGCCAAAGTGGTGTGCACCCAGCTGGTATGAAGGAACTCAAATACCTCCTGGTGCCCAATCTGCTACCAAGACCTCCCCCCCCGACCCTCCTGAGCACCAGGCTGTGAGGTCCTGACTGAGATGGACCTTGTGAGTCCACCTCTGATCTGGCCTGATTTCCTAGCGAGTTACTACCTGGAGAAAACAATGCCAGTTTCTATCCAGTGGCTGTTGACTTCCATAAACCTGCTGCGTTTTGCACTGCAGCAGAGTGTACACGTGACAAGTTATCTCCTCTCAGTGAGGCTGGCAGGGGGTTCCCAGCTGCGAGCTGGTAAACTCTAGCATTGTGCAAATGCGATCGACTGCTGATGCTGGATGAGCACAGCCTCAAGCTAACCCAGTACCAGAGCTGCACCATTTGGGGCTCCACGCGTGCAGCTACTCTGATTTTTGCAGATGTGCTTCCCCAACAAGCTGCAGCTTTCCTGGTACAAAAACATAAGGCATTTTCAGCTGGCTCAGATGTGCAGAAAGCAAGAAGGCCGTTGTGTGCTCTTTCCAGCGTGTTATGAGGAAGTCAGTTGTGGCCTCTTTAGTGCTCCCCAGATGAAGAAATTGCCCTTTTGAAGCACTAATTGAAATCACTGTACGTAAGTGTTACGTGTTCTCCTGCCTGTCTGTTAGGATGGCTGAACCTCGGGGTAGGGCTGACATACCAGCCTCATTATGTACTTAATTATACTTATCAGACGTGCAGAAGAAGTACTGTTCTTTGGCTCTGAACATCTTAGCACAAGTTAACTTTTCCAGCTTTAGTCTGCTAGGGCTGTGGCAGTGTGGGGCTGATTGCTCGGAGCCAGACGGCAGCTCGGCTGTGTGCAGTGCGGATGAGGTGATGGGAGGACTGGAGCAGTGCTTCTGGTGACTTCTGGGGGCGGAGGGGAAACCCAGGGCAGGGGGAGCAGGGGGGTTCACAGTGCTGTTCTCATTCTGAGGTGATGGCTGTGATTGCAGAGCATGTCAGGAGCAGGATACTCATGGCAGGTGGCTGATAAACTCCCTCACGTTGTTAATTATGGAGTAGTGCAGGGACAATGTCTGCTTGTGGGGAGGGCCTGCATTAGCTTCTAGCAGCTAGTGATTCTCTTACAAAGCTGATGTTTTGTTTTAGCCTTGGGAAACAAGTTAGCTGCTTGCACTGTTGTGACAAGCACCAGCACTCTGCCGAAGAAAAATTTAACCTTCGCACACTAATGTTTATAACTTGTTTCCCATCACCCTTTCCCCCTCCTCCCCCGACATAAATCTGATGGTGACATTTGAATCCAAATGAAATCTGCTCAGAGTAACCACATGGGAAGCTGCTGCAGGGTGATCAGAGGTTGCTGCAAAATTTCTTCTAAAACAGAGTAAAAGTTGTAATGCGTAGAAGTCTTGGAGGCTGCCCCAGCTCTCAGGCACTGCTCAGCAGTACCTGTCTCACATCTGCGTGTGGCAGGGGGCTTCTGGGGAAACTGGGACATCTGAGCTGAGGGCAAAAGCAGGGCTCTGCTATGGCGTGTGTGGTAGGTGCCCTGATCGTTGTCCTGCCGGTGTTCCTCTGATGGTAATAGGGCCTTGGAGGGAATCTGGGATGAGCGGAAATCAGGGAAGCATTTAACAGAGCATCAAGGACTGTAAGACCTTACCAGGACATGGTAATTTCTCTGGAGATGATGTCAACAGCAAATCTCTTGTAATTGGCAGGGGATTTATGCCTGATGATAAGCTGTTTGATCTGCCTCCCTTTACTAGTGCTTGGGGCTTTGTCATAAATAATGTGGGGATTTATGATTTTGTTCTAGGATGGCTCACACTGCAGTCTATCTCGGAGGACCGCAGAAGAGCTGTTGCAAGGCATTTAATAGAGAGTCAGGCCTCTCCAGGGGAACAGCCAAGGTCTCTCTCTGTAACAGAGGCTGCTGGTTCTGTAAAGATTAGAGGCTGCTTCTGAGTGACCTCTGTGTTTGCTGGTGATATGCAGCACAGTCATTTTCATGCTTGGTTAACCTTTGAGGAGCGCTCAACAGCACATCCTATGAATCCCCATTTTAAGTAGCAGGAGCAACTGGAAAGAACTATTCCTGAATATCTACCATCAGCTCCTTTGGGCTGCTGAGAGATGGGAATTTTGAAAAAAATTAAAAACAAAAAAAAACCAGGAATTTGGACTGTCTCAAAATTTTAGTATTAAATTAGGCCAGAAATAGAATGGAAATTCCCTAATTAGCAGCTCTTGAAGTTCTCAGTTGGTTTTCCTCCCTTCCCTACTTTCCTAGCAGGTGAAACGTGCTGGGCCAGCTCAGGAGGGCATTATCCAGCATGGCACTGCATAAACACATCCACATTCTGGAGTCCTGTGGCTAGATCACTAGATCACTCAAAGCCCTGTGGATCTGAGTCAGGAGAGAAGGGGTTTCAGAGCATCCAAATAAATACCTAAGCCTTGAGTGTGACACTGCCCATGTGGCTGTGTGACTGTCTGGCGCTCAGTAACTGTGGAAGTACCTGAGGAAGGGGTCTGAGAGTTTCAGGGCTCTCTGCCACCCGGTGTGCAGCTACAGGACAGACCAGATGTGCACGTGTACCTCTATTCCAGTTCTGTAGCAAAGGCTGAGCTGTGCCCCCTCAGGTCATTGTAGTGAACTCCACAGAAGTGCTTCTCGAGGTGCAGCCAGTACGCAGCACAACGTGCATGGACCCTCCCTGAAATTAGCAGTAAGGAGTAGTTTTTGGCGAGTTGTTTTGGTGTTGAAAAGCTGGGCTGAATGGCCTCTCAAGGTGTCTCCAAGTTCTCTTCTGGATGGCTGTGTGTTTGCTTTGATATGGGACTGGCAAGCCATTTGCTAGAGACTGTTTGCTTAGAACATGTTGCCTTTTAACCAGCTGCCCTGTTGGCTTTCACCCTGTAGATTGGGGACCGGAACGGTGAGCTGACAGCACAGGTGAACATGGCCCAGCTCAGGTCAGCCCTCGGCTTGGGCCCTGGCGATGAGGACGTGGGCATGGCTCATCATTATTCTGGCTACGAAGCACAAGGTAAGTGTCTGGGCTTTTGCTGTCACTGCAGGGCTTTGCGAAGGATGCAGGATGGTGCACGGGGAGTGGAGGTGTTTGCAAGTGTGCAACATGGGAGGAAATACGAATGCCAGAGGGAGATGAGGCTATCGAGTGCCTTTACCAGAAAGGAAACTGCAGTACATTTGCAGGGAGAAGAATGTGAGGACGAGGTTTTTGTGGCACCCCCTTGTAGTGAAGCCCTGTGGCCCAGTTCTCCCCTGTTGTTTCACAGCAGAATCATCTGTTATTATGTATGGCTGGTGTGAAATACTTGCTGTCACAAAGGCCCATGAGCAGCATCTTGTACTCCACTCATGTTCTGTGCTTTTCATAAGTTGCAAGGACAGGGAAGGATCCATTCCAAAGAGGGCACAGAGAGAGTTAATGGAATTAATCTGCATTAGGAATGAAATTCCACATTCCAAGCAGCAAACCAGCTTTTGTCTCTTTTAAAAGCTCTGCAGGGCCCTCTTAACTGATTTGACGGATAAAGTGAGCTTTCAAAGGGTGACTGGCAGGGATTTTTGGCTGCTGTCAATCTGATTAGCACCCAAGGAATGAGCCTACAGCATGAGCTGAAGGCAGGTTGTGAGCATCAGTACACTGGGTGCTGTCTCACACCCAGAGCACCTGCAGTGATGCTGAAGTTGGAAAAAAAGGTGTTACAAGACTTGGTCACGGTAGATGAAATGGCTTCATTCACCGCACTGGGCCCTGGGATGTTCTGCCTCTGCTCCCCAGGGAGCAGGAGAGCGCGGATGAGTCCTCGCCACGGCACGCTGTCAGCCTGCCAGCCTGACGTGTCCCCGGCTCAGGGACCGTCTGCCTGTCCTGGAACTGCCACTGTAGACATTTGTGGGTGCCTGGCATGGGGCGCTTCCAGCTGGTTGCTCTGTAGCTGTGGACAGACTTATTAATTCACACAGATGACGTTGCATCCCAGGAGGTGCAGGCTGATTAAATATGACCTTGTTAGTGCAGACGCATTTTCTGAGGCGGTGTGTTCTTTTTCCTGTTGGTAGAGCTGGCTCAGAGAAGACGATGCTCTGGTTGAGGCACAGTGTTCTGGGAGGGAGAAAGGCTGCCTGCAAGTGTTTGCTCTGTGTATTGATCTTGAAGGTGTAGCCTGCTACGTCAGTGCTAAAGCTTTTCCTGAGAAATCGAGCCATGGACAAGGGAGCCAGTGTGCCCTGCTGTGCCCCGTCAGGAGCTGCAGGGGAGCAGAGCTGAGCTAAGCCTTCTCAAAGGCCATGTGGGCCACAACAGTTGAACCAACCTCGTTTTGCACATCATCTCCATATTTATAACTGCTGGGGAACTTATTAGCTAGGGATTTGTGCTGAGTCCTGGCACCGTGTTAGAGGCTTCCCTTTGGCAAATTATTTCCCTCTGAAAGAGGGACAGGGAATTAACCTTGGGGTTGCTGCTGCTCCTAGGCCAGAGAGAAGCATGGAGGAAAGGAGCCGATGTGGGTGCCAGGTCCTGCCAGCTGGGGGATGGAGGGGTGTGGGAGGAGGACAGCAAGGGCATGAGACCGCTGCACTCTGAGACGCGTTTCACCGGGTGCGTGAGCATATTGTGTGAAAGGGCTGCAGTGGGGAGGAGTTGGGACAGATTTAGGAGCTCCGCAGCTCTGACCATATTGCATAAGCAGAAATGCACAGCTTTTTCTTTGCTGGAAATAAAAAATGGAGCAATGGCTCCCTGCTGTCATAACACACACCCCGCTGAATCTGGGCTTGACTGCAACCTGCTATGGACTGGTCTGGTGTCGGGCGGTGAGCAGCAGGCAGGACAGCATGCTCGGGGGTCAGGGAGGGGCTCAGCCCGAGCACAGCCCTTCGTGGGGACGTCGAGTCTGGCACATGGCAGCGTCCCCAGCCCGGGCGGTGACACCACCTCCCTGGCCCAGTCTCACCGACTGCATCTCAGAGGGTTCGCGTGGCACAGGAGGAGTAGGGCTTTTGCTTTGTGCACACGGCAAGACTGGTTCGGTCACTGGGCTTAACTCTGCGGGTGAGGCATGGCAAGGCAGAGCAAGCATTGTGGCTCGTGGACTGCTCACTGCCCTCCAGTGATCCAGATGTGCCAGTGCTGTGTTAACATCTGGAGCCAGCAGTGATTTTTCTCTCATCTGACAGAACTAAAGCCGTGCCGGTCTGTGTGCATGATCACTGAGAGCACGAGAGGGGCAGAGCTGGCTGGAGGTTGCAGTGGCCTCACGAATCTGTGGTGCCCTTGATCACATTCCCAAGGTTGGGGCTATTGTCAGCAGAAGGACAAAATGTTCTCTGAAGGAAAACCAGCAAATGGCTGAGGCTTGCCGTGCAGGAGAGGGAGGCACAGCAGGGCCCAGGGCAGGTTCCCTTGCAGAGCACGGCTCTCCTGGTCGCCCTTGCTGGGTCCTGGGAACTGCTGGGAAAGTGAGAATCAGCTGCTGCTTTTGGTGACAGATTTTCCTCATCTCTGGCAAGAAAGGCCAGAAGTGGGTATATGTCCCCAGAAACAGGATGGGAGGCAGCGAGGGGTGCTTAGAAGGGGTTTACCAACCACCCAAGGGTTTGTTAAATCGCCTCGTGTTTCTGGTGGCAGCGCTCTGCTTTGTCGTGCAGCAGAGCACAGAAAAGTTGGCCAGACCTTTGTTTTTACGGTAGCCACAAGTTTCTGCACTAAATGCAGAGCTGCATTTTGCTGCTTGTTGAACCTGGAATCAGAGGTGGAAAAACCTGCATCCTCCAGCCCAGAGGTGCCTGTGTTTCGAGGGCCAGAGCAGTACAGCACATCTCACTCGAGGAAGGCAGTGTGAGTGTTGCAGCTCTTTGCACGTGGCTGGCACTGATGTGTGCATCCCAGGTGGGAAAGGTGCTGTCCTTGTCACAGATTTGGAGAGAGGATGGGTCTGCAGGACAGCCTGCGGGAGAGGAGCCTGCTCCCTTGGTTTCTCCCTGATGTTCCTTCTGGCTGCAGCTCTGTTATTCTGAACCCCAGTGGAGGATAAAAGAGGCCACTGATGTGTCTCTGAGCCCTTCAGAAGAGAGATTTATTTAATGGCTGCTAGGCATTTTGGTACCCTCCTGTGCACTTATTAAATGATTAGAAAAGCATGATTATTTATATTATTAATAGCAGCAATTTACAGCAAGAGGAACATCTGCTTCTGTAATAGGAAGCAGGTGAGACAGAGTTGAGATTCAAGTTGACTTCTGAACCAGCCATACCTTTTGATGTCATGGTGAGGAGAACTTTCAGACTTTTTTCCCTGCAGATTATTTTCCAAGCATAAGGTTATAAAATGGATGTATGTTCATAAGGATGCTAAAATCATCAGATAGGGCAGGCATGCTATAAAACATGAATTTCATCAAGCAGGTAGAATAAAGTTTCATAGCAAATTTGAGTTCTGGGAAAATTTGTACAGCTGGCTGAGAAATGCTGAGCCAGATCAGACTACGATGTCTTTCACAGGTCACTTGCTTCTAAGTCTTGGGCATTGCCCTCTGCCGGGGGCCTGGGAGGAGGAAGGAGTGTCTGGTGTTTTCCTCTGCTGTTTTGGCTCCTCTTGCTGAGCTCTTTGTGATTTAATTAATATTCTGAAAGCAACTGGACATCAGAAGACAAAGCTGGAGGCCGGGGAAGTGGGACAGTGCTACAAAAGTCTTGTGAAAGCAACGACCTTGTCAAGAAATGCAAACATGGAGAGCTTAAAGCAACAAACCAAAAGAAGCTAGAGAGTAACTAAAACATGAAGCAAATAAACAGAGGTGGTGTCTGCTTCTCCAAGCACCTGGATATGTGGCCCTGAAAAGTGGTCTTGCCCTCTTTCACACACTGCAAGTTAAGAATTGAGTTACTGGTAGGCTTTTGCTCTTGGAGAGAAGGGAACTTGCTGTGTCTGTCAGGGATTTGTTTTGTAGAGGTCAAGGCAACCATGAACAGTGAGAAGTGGTGCCTGGTGCTGGAGGTACCCTGCCGTTCAAACAGCCAGCTCTGCCCTCCGCACCGCCGCTGGATGCCTGCTCTAGATCGGGTTGTTTGGGCTGAGGTTTCAGCAGCTGCTCAGCAAGGCATGAGCTGTGCCTGGTGCTCCACGGGCAGCAGTGAATCAGGAGCACTTGACCCAACCCCTTCCTAGAGCAGCCTGGTGGCAGTGCCACCAGGGTGGGTTAGCTCGGTTCCCCTGTGCACGTTACACAGTGCTGCGCTGCAGCTTTCCTCTCTCCAATTTCTCCTGGTCGGCTCTCCCTGTGGAGGCTGGCACTGGCCAGGGGCTGCCTGCCAGCTGTGGGGAGCACAGGGAAGGGGCTTGCCTGCTGCCAAAGGGGTGGAGGTGCCAGACAGAAGGCAGAGAGCAGCCCTGGCCAGCCAGTACGGCAGGGTTTTCAGTGCCTCTCCAAAGGAAAAACTGACTCTGGACCACTTTTCTTCTGCACTCAGCAGTGTGTCAGCCTCAACCATCATCTCTGATGGTAGCAGTAGTGTTAGGAGACACTGAGCAACACCTCTCCTGGCAGCTGGGTGTAGGCAGGGAGGGATGCAGGTGTTCCCAAAGGCATTAGCATGTAGATGCTTTCAGAGCATTGCATACTGGCTCCTGGCATGGTTTCCATGCTATTTGCAGTACACAGACACTGCTGCCCAGCTGTGCTCAGCGAGATCTGAGGGCAGGAAAGGACTCGGCTGTGAGCCTGACTTCCCCCACTCTGCACATCCTCTGCTGAAAAAGGATGGGCACAAGGCTGCTCTGCTTGTTTGCACTTTGGTTTCAGGAGCCTCTGTGCCGAGCTCTGCTCATCGCTGCCTGAGAGGCAGCCATGCTTCAGGTTGTGTTCTTAGGTGGTGAAGAGGTGCGCAGCCTGGGTAGGCATCAAACCCGTCTCCTTCCTGGGCAGTGATCAGCTCTGTGTGGCTTTGAATGTGGGTCTCTGCATCCTCAGTGCAATTTTGAGCTTGCCTTCTGCACAAGAATCTTTGAACCCTTAGATAAATTAGGGATAGAAGAAATCTGCTTTTATGTTTCCCAGCCTGTTTGTTTGCTTGCTTGCTTTAAATATCTTTGAAGTATCTAAGAAGTATTTAGGGCTGCTGAAATATGCTAGGTTGACCAGCCCTCTGTTGACGCAAAGCAAGGAGGAGGCAGTGCTGCTAACCCATGCCAGCCTGTGCCTCGGGCTGGGATGCTGCACAGGGATGTTCCTTCTCCATGACTTGCTCAACCCTGCTGCAAAGGACTCTGCTGGGTGACAGCCGAGAGATGTGGCCCTCTGAGACCAGCACCCTTCTGACAGTGGGACAGCCTTGCTCACTGAGGCTGCAATTGCAGTGTCGGAAGACAAGGCTCAGCTGAGAGATGCAGAAAGGCCGTGTCTGGGGATAGACAGATCCTTGAAATGGCCGTGCATGGGTAGCCTTTGCCTTCTGCTCTGCGGCCAAGTACAGGGTCGCATTGCTAAAGGCCTCAGCATGGAACCTGCCTTGTTGTCACGGTTCAGACTGAGTAAGCGTAGCAATTGAAATTGTTTAATATTAAGTACCTTCAACTATATTTGATTTTCCCGAGAGCTGATGGGCTGCAGCTCAGCCTTTGTCCATCCTGAAAATGAAAGCCTCGGGCCATGCTGGTTAATTGTACCCTGTGTATGCTGATTTGATGGATGAGAGGTTGACTCAAGCAGAGTAGCTTTTGGCTAAGCGGAAGGCAGAATGCAAGGTGGCCTGAGACAGATGCTCAGTGGAGCCTTAGATTGTGAGCTCAGATTTGCGCTTGGTGTGCTTCTGGGCGTGAATGTTCACACGTGCCTCCCACTAAGGCACCTGCAGGAAGGTGTCCAAAGAGACCCGAGTGCTGTGGTGGTCCTCCCTTTGATGCTTAAGGGAACAGGGCTGGAAGGATGACAGGAGTGCTGCTTGAAATGGGGGGGGGGGGGGGGGGGGGGGGGGGGGGGGGGGGGGGGGGGGGGGGGGGGGGGGGGGGGGGGGCGCGTCTTGTGTGAAGATTTAGGATGTCTAAAGGATGCCTCTTCATTATCTTTGTGATGAGTCTTTTATGTATCTCTGAGTAACCTCTGCTGTTATAGCTGTTAAATCACTCCAGCAGCACTGATGGGGGGGGGGGGGGGCGAACACCCGGGTC
>VXAL01012844.1:50651-167799 GCA_013399475.1 Chauna torquata | reverse complement strand
GAACCGCTGAGTCATTTGGATTTGTTATTTAGCACTCAACTCAGACTGCCCCAGCATTAGCTTTATGAAGTTTTAAAAAAATATTCTTCCCAAAGTTTTTTTAGTAGTATTTCATTCCCTCCTCTCATTTTGCTCTGTGCACAAACCTCCTTCCCAGTGTCAATGTAAAGTACAGCAAGACTTCTCAGCTCACAGCAGAGGAAATGCTTCAGACCTGGAGGAGAGGACATTGTGCTAATGAAACTCAGGTGCTTGTTTTATCTTGATGCCAGGGGAGAGATTGCAAGTGCTGGAGAGGAGGAGTGAGAAAGAGACCTGTTCTTGAATCCTTTGGCAGAGAAGGTACAACGTGGCCTTTGGCAAAGCCATCCATTAAGTCAAGGGCCCTCTTGTTGTGGGGAGAGCTAACTTTATGGAAATGGTCAGTGCCTTACACAAACTCCTGCTCAGAGCTGGGAAGCCTGAAGTCCCCTTTGGCTGATGTTCCAGGCTCCTGCAGCCATCTCAGCTCTGGTGTGTGCTGTCTGGTTCCTGACGGCACAGTTCCACAGACAGTTTCCTTTGGTGGCCAGCGTGTAGGAAATACCTATGGTTGTGATGCCTCTGTCTAACAGGACAGTACTACCATTAGGAACAAGATACCTACGCTTGCTGGTTCTACTTGCAGCAGAGCAAGAAAGGCACCAAGAAGAGATTTCTTTCTCACCCAGCTAAAATTACGTTTTAAAGGTTTTTGTACAGATGACCACAGTCTGCTTTGGCACTTCACTGGGCAAGACAAGGCCTGACCCTCAGCGTGAGTTGCTGATATTGCTTGACTAACCTCAGGAACCATACTCCTTCGCTCAGCAGCAAGGCTGGCCCCTTGGCTGGCAGGGATGGGCACTCAGCAGAGCTTTGCTTAGTGAAGAGACCTGGGAGCTTGTGGAGACAATGGGAGCTCAGAGCGTGTTGCCCTCCTCTCTCTCTCTCTCTAGGATTTTGCTGTGGGTGTTTCATCACTGCAAGGATCTGACGTGTGTTGTTCTTTCACTTGCCCTCACTGAGTCAGCCCGCAGGACACAGCTGCTGTAACTGGGCTTGTTTAGCTGCTGGAGATGTTGCCTGAGTTAATTACTGTGTGTCACTTTCTAGCTCAAACTCAGTTTCTTTTTGATCTCTGCTTGTTCAACACAAGTTGGTAACGGAAGATCAAAGGTCACGAAGCTCTGCTGTACACTGGCAGAGAAAATCTCGCTCTTAGAAGAAAACCAGGTGCTCCTGCCAAGCCTATCGTGGCTGTTCTTGAATTAGCCCCGAGGTTACGTGCCTCCTCCAGCCTGCCCCACCCAGTTCAGTTTATCTCTCAGAAAATCCTTCTGTCCCCACAACTATTAATCTATTAAGCATTGCCTGGGGGAGGTCATGGTTATACAAGGCCTCCTCTGACATGGCTCCAAGCTTCCCACAAGCTCCAAGGTTTGTATTTGGCTGTGTTTGTTAGGTGGTGCATCACTGGGTGCGCTGTATGTTCTGTATCCTGCAAATACAAACTGAGATTCTTCATGCTTTGGCCTGAATTGCCAACACTTTATTTGCAAAAAAGCCGTATTCCAGCCCTACTCAGAGAGAAGATGATGCCCATTGCCGATGGGGGGGAAAACTGGAATCGAAGACGTGCCCAACATCACAGCAATCAATAATACCTTGTAAGGCTGCGAGATGTAGGATCGCCTTATACTTGAAGACTGCAGCTTTTCTGAGCTACATTGGTTTTGCCCCCCACTGGGGGAAAGAAACTCCTTTGTGTCATCTGTCTCCAAGGAGGACTTTTGCTCCAAGTCCCAGCTCTTCCACATGAAGATGAAGGCTCTCCTGGGATGTGGTTCAGGGTGCCTCCTTACTCCCCCTCCCCACTTGAGAAGCCTCTGTGCCAGCTGCCCACCCTGAATGCAGTCAGCCAAATGTCATGGGGCTCCTGGGTGCCATGTAACGTGCAACACTGCTGTTACTTCCTGCCAGTTGTTCAGCTGCCAGACTGGATTCTGGAGGATGCGGAACTTGGGTGACACAAATGTAAAGTATCTTCTGCCAAATCAGGCAGACAAGCATCTCGATTCAAAAGAAACTTTTTTATTACTGCATATTGTATATGCATATATATATTTTTAAAGGAACAGTTTTGCTGTGGAAAAAAAAAACTGCAAAATTGTTATTCTGGAGAAGGTTTTTGTAGTGCTCAGGATCTGTCTGGAAGGTTATTTGCTCAGCTGTGTGCTGGTTTGTGTGCCAATGAATACAGCACTTCAGAGCTAGCCAGGGCAAAACACACTGGAACACGATCTTCCCAGCAGAAGAGGTTTCATTCCTGTCCTTTTGGCTTCCAGCTTTGATATGGAGGGCTGAGAATGCAGGACCTTGCGTGGGACCAAAGCATTTCTGAGGAGGTCTGATGTGACAGTGCTCTGGAAGCAACCTTCCTACAGCTTTCCCTGACACCCTGGCCCTTAGCTATGGGTTGACTTTATCCTTTTCATGTGTACTATCCTTTCTGTTGCAAGCTGTACATGTTCATGGCTTTTGTCTGGACCAGAGAGCCAGAAGAGCCCTCATTTAACTGGTAGGGAGGAAAAAGTAATTTTAGCCATCTAGCCATATCCTCAGACGCAGAAGGGGCCAGAGATGTCAGGATTCCCCTGGTCCTTTCCAGTCTAAATGATGGGTGGATAAGCAGATGGTCCATCCTATAGATCGATGCACAACAGCTTGGTGCCAGCATTTTATGGCTCAGTCATCGTAAATAACTGATATTATTTGCTTTCTCTATTTAGAGAAAAGTATTGTTCTATCCCAGTAACATCAACTGGGAAAACAAATGCCAGCATTTATCATGCAAGTGCTGGCAATAATAGAGGTCAAGTGGATTTACAGTGCCAGAACCCATTATGTGTTTGAAGACTAATTAAAGCCCTAAATGAGATGCTTGTCCTACTGGAGGCTTTTTTATTTTTTTAATTTTTTTCCTTTTCTTGCTGCTGTGCTTTTTTTCCTCTTTTCCTCTTTGAAGAGTGCTTGCTGTAATAATGGAGCGCTAGCTAAACAGAGATTTCCTGATTAGATGTCAGCAATGAAAGATTTGAGATGTTCTGTGTGCATTGAGATTGCTGGACCGTATCTCCACGGTCAATTCTGAGCTTGGCAGGGTTTACAGACCTATCTTCCTCCCCAAACAACTACCTGGCTGGTCTAATTTAATCATATTTAACAATATTTAGAGCTGTCTGCCAAAATCAAGGTTCTGAAGTGCTGGGTCTGTACAAACGTAGGAAGGCAATGTCCTGGGCTGGAGGAACCTGCCCAAAAGCCAAGTTGGTATCTCAGTTGATACAGGTGTGGAAAGAAATGGCCTTTTCAAGAAAACGCAGCAAGTGCTTGTGCCAAGATTTGTCATGTTCTTTCTCTGCTGTGCAAAGCCTGTGCTCCGTGGGGTAACTGTTGCCCCTCAGCTGCCGTGGGGGCACGTTGCTGACCTGCTGTGTGCGCTGCTCAACCGGGAGAGCTGGAGGGAGAGGGGGGAGATGCTGCTGGCCATGTAACCTTTCCCCAGTGGCCTTCTGTGGAGTTGGCTGTCAGGTTTAATTCTGCTTCCTCTAGTACAGCCGCCCTAGAGAGAGGCGGTGCGTTCCTGGCCTGCAAACAGAACTGTCGCTCGATCCCCACTGGGGAGGTGGGGGCTTGCTCCATCTCAAACAGGGATGGAGCAGGCAGCTCTCCAAGCTGGAGATGGGGGAAAGCCTAGGAGTCATCAAAGCACATGTCGAGTTGATGAGAGCTCCTGGCAGGGCTCCCTGAGTTGCTGCTACACGTGTTATGCTCGATCTTGTCAACTCTGAAATCTCGGGAGCACCGGCTGGATATGGAGACTGCCCGTGCAGGAACAAAACTGCCCACGCTGTCTGGCCAGCTTTACCCTACTGCAGATTTACATGGGGTGACCCATCGCTGTCCTGTGATAAAACTCTTCCTTGTGTTCTCTGTGGCTACATCTTGCACAGTAGCAAGGTACTGCTAGAGAATTTTTGCTATGAGAGCGTTTCCCCTCTAATTGCACCCTGAAAACTGAACGCTTGCCTGTTGGAGGGCCTCCCTCTGGAGGCTGTACTGATCCTGCCCCTCCGGCAGCGTGGAGCTGGCGACGGCTACCACAGGGACAGGGGAAGAACTGGGGGTAAGGTGCAGTGCTTGCACCGCGTGAGCACTGTGGTTTAACCTCTGTCGGATATGTGGAGCCCGCGTCCATGTCATGCAGGAGCATGGATGAGTGGGAGGAAACCTACTGGTCCACCCAGTGGTCTCATTGCCCAACCTGGGCTGGAAGCACGGGGAGCTATGTGCTGAGCAGGCATTATCAGGGGCAGGTAGCTTTCTAAGCAGAGACCTGGTATGGTCTTTCCTCTAAATGTGCTGGCAAAGCCACAGAAGCCCTGAAAAGCACAGTGTTGCCCTATACCGATCAGTTTAAAAAGCCCAAGGACAGTGGGGAGCATGCGGTATCAAACTTCAGGCTGTGAAGAAAAGATTGTAGATAAAGTTTCCTCTATCTGTGTCATCACAGGTAGCACAAGGATGGGTGTGGGGGCTCTCCCCATCTCTGCAGCGTGGGGATATGAGAGAGGAAAAAAAGAAGTGTCTGGATGGGTATCTGATGTGGATATATTGAGTTAGTGTCCCAAAGACAGAAGAATAGGGAGTATTTGTGAGGCAGGGGGATATGAGGGAGCTAGGAGGAGGAAGGATGTCTCAGATGCATGCAGGCAAGCACACAAGCATCCCACCTGCTCTGTTCCAGTAAACTTCCCCCCACCAGAGTTCACTGCTCCCTTCCAGGTGGGGAGGTGGCTGCTTCATCAAGTTTTAAAATACAGGAATGTGAAAACCGTTAAACACCCCAGGAACCTAACTGCAAAAGCAAAAAGTAAAAAAACCCACCGACACCAGCAACAAAAAAACCTCCTTGGTTCATGGTGGTGTTGAGACCATGGGGGGTGGGGGGAGATTTTGAAAAAAAAAATATTTTAAAAAGAAACAACAACCCTGAGCCTGAGCACTGAAAAGAACATCCGAGGAGCTCCAGGAAAACAAGTCATGAATACAGCCAGTCAGTAGCGTTGCTCAGCTGATGTTCACAAGAAGATTTCAACTTGCTCTATTAGAGACCTCAGTAAACCTTACAGACAGAGAGAGCATTTAGAAATGCCCCTGAGGTTTTCTGTTACTCTGCAGTCGGCTTGGTAAACATGCCAATAAATACCAGAGAGAGAAGAAAAAACCTTACAGAGGAACAGACACAGGTTTTCAGCTGCTCGGTCTTTTGCGTCCACGGCCGTTGCTGCTGCAGTTGATCGGCTCTGGAGAGAAAGAGGCAGAGTGGAACTTGTGCCGAGCATTAGGCAGAGCTGCAGGTATTTCTGGGAAAAAATCGCTTTTGAGGAGGCTGGGGCAGCACACCTGAAAGTTACATCTGGAGCCGTCTGAGGGAATGTCCTGCTTGGAGACAGTAAGGTAACGGGAGTCCTGGCGCCGTGTGCTTGTGAGTATGGAAATCTCTCTGCTCTCCTGCAAGATGAGGACGTGCAGGCTCCTGAGCGCGTCTGCCGTGGAGTAAAGGGGAGAAACTTCTGCAGGTGCAGAAGGTGGGAGTCGCTGCCTGCTTCCATCCAGCTTGTGATAGCCCTGACTGATAGGTAGCCTCTTAATTCTTCTAGCCGCTGGAGTTAATGGCACTGCTTGCTCCGCCTGCGAGACAGCTCAGTGTGAGTGAGGAGGACAGAATCGGGCGCTTTTGAGGCCAGTGTTTGGCCCCGATGCTGGTTGTATTTTCTTCTGGAAGAAAATAGCTGAGTTGGACTGTTCTGAAGTTGAATTTGTAATTCCTAACTTCTTCCTCTCTTAGCTCAACTGAACGTGAAATCTGTGCAGTAACAGAGGAACACCAGCACCAAAACAACTGAAAAAGACAAATTGTTCTGCATGCCCTAATTGCTGGGGTAGTCTCAGCTGACTACATATATTAAATTAACAAAGAGGAAGGCAGGTTTTCTCAGATCAGAGATTAATGGTTTCTGGCCAGCGGTTTAATGCTATTGCAAATGTACAAAAGCACCTGAGGATGGAGGTGTATAATTAACGACTCTTCAGAGTGTTAGAAATGATGTGTGTTTATCTAATCAGACACACTTCGCTTCTTCCTTGCTTTCCTGGAAGTGGCCGTTAAAAGCTACCGTGACGCACGCTCGCTTCCAGATGCTGGTCTCACCTCTTGGGCATCGCTTTGAAACCCAAATGTATGATCTGATTAACTGTTTGTAGGTGTCTTTTATCCCAGGCCCACCTTGCTGCTCCACATGTCAGAGTACAGGTTATTCCAAGGGAAGCTGAGGGCTGTGAGCAGCTGTAGCGATGTCCAGAACATCGTTGTGCCACTGGGCAGAGCCCACCGCTGCCTTCCCCTCACTGAGCTCCTGGCCGGCCGACGTGGCCGCTCCGAGAGCGCTCTGCTCATTCTTTGCTTGTTTGGCAGCGTGGGAGGAGACCCTGCACAGCCACCTCCTGCCTGCTGGTGCCCCCAGTTTGCTGGTGGGAGCACGGTGGAGCAATGGGAGCTGGGTGTGGGGTCTTGTGTCTCGCACTGAGGACCTTGGCTTTCTTTAAGAGCTCTGGGTCCTCCCAGCTGCAAACTGGTATTCATTGATGCCCCAGGAGAGCGTAAGCTTGTGTGGTGTTTAGCACACAGAAGAGGAGTCCCATACGGAGTAAGCCAGCCCCTCTGGCATGTGGGTTGTGAGAGCTGCGCAGCTGTCTCCCTTTTGTGGTGGAGGAGGGCTCAGACTGGATCTTCATGGCTGGGTGCACATCCAGCCTGTGACAATCAGTTCAGATACCAAATAACTGTATCATTTCACTGGTATACAACAGCACGAGCCTTTCCCATCGTCCTCAAAGGAGGTGCTTAGGATATCTTAGCAAAGATACCTCAGATAAGATATCTTAGTAAAAATAAGCAAGGACTGAAATAAAAATGGTAAAATCAAGAGTTCTGACTGCTTTACTGAGGGCAGCAAAGTTCTGTCTTCCTGACTGCTCCAAAGGGAGGTCAGCTCCATGTCTGAGCCCAAGCCAATGTCAACAGCAACCGCCGAACTTCCGGAATCAAATCCTGTTTTTACTGAGCTGCTGCCAAGTCAGCGACTGGCTCTGCGGTGCAGAAGAGGGTAGAGTTTGGTAGAGACGGCGGTTGCATGTCATCACGTGTTTTCTTTGCTCTCTGGCTTTACTGTATGTTCAAATCAATATCCATTCTGCACCTATTCACCAGCCCCTCCAGTACCTTCTTAACTGAAAGCATGCTACTGAAGTCACCTTAATATTAAGCTGGTGCCGATGTGCTTTTTGGGGAGATAGAAACATGCATAAACATTTTGCTGATTTGACTGTTAGGGCTGCAAGTAAATCACTTTAGGGTAGTGAAGAAGTAGTGAGGGGCAATGAAATTACCTTGATTCATAGGTCATTCATAACTAGGCTGTGATACGTGTGCATGACCCTTAGGGAAGTCGCAGCCGATCCGAGCTTGTCTTTGCATCTCACGAAGCTGAGTGAGGTTGAAATTTTGTCTTTGGAGATGCTGCAGTTTAGAGATGTCTGTGGTTGCATCTGGAGTCCTGGCAGAGCTGGATGCATGTTAATGCAGGAATCCATACTACCCGGTGTTTTTTTTCATTGAATCACTCTCTTCTGCTTACAGTCAGTCCTGAAATGGTTTATGAATTTTGGGCCTTCCATCTCGTTATGTTTATCTTGCGAGCAGCTCAGTGGCACCCTGGGTTGGAACAGGGTCTGTGGGGGCTGCTGTAGGATAAGCAAAGGAGCTGTTAGATGTTGGTGGGAAACTGGGGGATCTTTAGGTTTGGTGAGTTTGCTGTTGCGGGAACCACACAAAGTTCAGTGGTTTCCGTTCTCAGGGCTTCACATGAGGATGGTTTTCAATTCACATGCATTCATTCACCTTCCCCCAGCATTTCCTCTCAAGCTTGGAAGTTGTCATGGGACCTTGATTCCAAAGCTTTTATTTCTGCCCTGCTTGGTGCTGCTGGCATGGGATGTCACGTGGTTCTCAGCTAAATCAAGCCTTCAGGAAAGAGCAGGAAAAGGGAGCAGGAGAGGGAAAGGGCAGAAGCTTTCCCAGGTGTGTTAAAGACACCCCAGGGCCATTTGGTAAATACTGCCTGTGCCAGCGAGCAGGGCAATAGCAGCTGGAAGCAGGCTGGAGGAAGACTTACAGGTAAAGAGAGAAGCTGAACCGTTTTTCGCCTACTCTGTTATTGTTAGAATACTGCGTTTAAATTATTTTTATGAAATCTCAAATATCACAAATGCTGCCAAATTTTATGATTTGTCTGTCAGCTTCAAGGCAAGTTTTTGCTTTCCTTAAGGCTGGGCCTGTGAAAGCTTGAAAATGTTTGCTCTTTCACTTAGTTTTCTAGTCCTCATGACTGTAGAGAAAAGCTCTAAGATGTGTCCCAGACACATTCTTTAAGTTAAAAACATGAAGATAAAGCAACAAACACACAGATGTATTACTATTTTTGTTATGATTTTTCTCAATGTCAGTCCCTTGATTTTTCTTGTTTGGGGTGGGGTTTGCAACTCTGGAATTCCAGAGACCTCAGTTGAGATGCAGGGTCATGGTGTGACCCCGCCACTGGTTCAAAATCAAAAGCTTCATGCAGCCCTAGCTGTTACTGACTGTGCTGTGATAGTGTTTTGAAAAAGACCCAAAACAATACAGAAAAAACACAGTTGAATCTCAAGGACGGCACAGCTGCAACATCCCGTCCGTTTGACTTTGTAGCCAACAGGAGCTGAGGGTCTGCCCCGCTTTGAATTTTGTGTGTGTGACATCAGTGCTGTCGCTGAGTGACACCCTCCTGATGCGAGAGTGTGTTGTTTTGCAGGAGCCAGGCCAAAGAGACTCCAAAGAAACAGCATGGACAGCTTAGACCTCCTGAAGTTCCCTTCTGAAAAGGTAAGCAAAGATGTCTGGCTGGCCTTGAAGATTAAATATCCGTAGGAATCTGTAATGGCTTGTTGACTGCCTTCATATGCAGAGAAGTATGCAATTAGCAGATATCACTGGAGTCAATGGGATTAACCAAAGAGGGTTTCTAGAGAGCTTGGAGGAGAGGAACAGCTGGTCTAGCTAAAAAGGCACTTAACAACTGAAAGCTGAAAAAGCCACTTCTATGCTTTTTTGAAAAAATAGCCCTTTATTGAAGAGGATAAGCGTGAGTGGTTTAGCCCCTTTAGTGGCTGGTGGCAAATCTCAGTGCCTTGTTAGCCCAGCAGAGTGCTTCATTCAGCGCGGGTAGGGAAGGAGAGGTCAGAAGCAGGAGATGTTGCATTGCAGGAGGCAGAGGATCTCGTTTCAAGGGGCTCTGAGGATTGCCTCTGCTCTGGTTCGCTGCTCGGAATGTCAGATCCAAGCAGATCAGTGTTTTCACTGTCTCCCCAGGGCAAAGGCTGTTTCTACAGTCAGCTGCGAGGCACTGAGCCTTTCCACCTACAGGGATCATTTAAATTTCTCAGAAAACCCTGCACAGGATCGCTGGGTCTGCGTGGCGGCAGGTGTTGGTGTTGCCGTGGGGTTCAGTCATGCCGGATCCCAGAGGAAGCGGCCAGGCAGGCAACCACTCTCTGCCTTTTTGGAAAGGCACTGGCATGAATAATTTATATTCATGTGGTGCTTTCTAGGCACAGCTCTCCCGAGTGTCCCAGGGAGCATTTCCACTTTTACAGAAGTGTCACAGAGAGAAAAACTCACCCAAGTTGTGGGTAGGTGCAGGGAGTCAATGGGAAATAATCTCAGGCTTGCAGAAACATTTGAGTGCCTAAGCATCCCTCGGAGGGACTGACAAAAGCTCCTCCCTGAATTAACTCTCTTTGGGAGTGAAATGCCAAACACACTTTTGTGAATTCACCTAGCTGCCCACAGGCCATTTTGGCTCCTACCTGCTGTAACCAGTGCGAGTCCCCCTCTTCTCCAGCCAGAACCACACTCATTCCAGGCCTGGTGGCTGCTGTGTTAAATCCCCACCATCTCCCGTGTCACTCAGTGTATCTGTTTGCACCAGCATTCGTTATTCCAGCACCTCTACCTCTTGGTGCAGATTGGACCTGAACTGGAGGGCTGACCATGCAGGGTCTCTCTGATAGCAGGGACAGCAGTGCCCAATGTCAGAGAGACGGTCGGTTGTGTGTCCTAATCGATCGGTTGTGTGTCCTGCTCGTCACAGCATGGCCCAGGGGACTCTGGCAGGGTGAGTTTTGCTGATGCGCGATTTGCTGCTAATGCTGTTGGTTTCCTACTCTTTGCTGTAAAAGCTGAGCCTCGTTCAAAAGTTCAGGCAGGGCGATGGGCTTTCAGGGGTTCCAGGGGGAGGCTGCAGTAAATGGGAGCTGTGGGTAGTCCGTAACCTGGGAGTCAGAAATGAGTTGCTCCCACTGAAGTGGTCCCGTGGGGCATGAGATAGCCTTTGAAGTCAGCAGGGACCCCTGTTACCGCACAGGCCAGGAACTTTTGTCCAATGCCCACTCACAGAGTGGCATGTCTGGGCAGAGCAGATCCGTGTCGGCTCTGAATGCCCCAACAGACGGCGGGAGCGCTGCTTCTCTGATCATCCTGCTCTCACCAACCTGCGCCTTATTCCTTGTTTTGAGCTTCTCTGGTTTTAGCTCCCAGCCATTGGCTCTTGTTTATTCCTCTCTCCACCAGACTAAAAATCTCTTTATCACATGCTGTTTTTTACCCTGAAGGTACTTGCCTGCTGTAATTGAGTCATCTATTCTTTTGGCATGAAGGAAGCAGTTTGAGCCTTCTAAGGCAGCAAGGCATTGTGAGGCAGCTTCTTTCCAGTTTTGAAATCCACTTTCATGCCTGCTTTTCAAGAGGTGGACACTGGCCTGGCTGCAGTTGGTCCCATCGATAGCATCTAAGGAAATGAAACTCTCCTTACGTGTTCTCGCTATTCCTGTTTGTATTGCAAGCAGTGGAAAAGTCATTTTGGCTACAGCATCCTACTGTGCTGGGCTGTTGGTGTGCTGTGACTTCAGGTCCTGTTTGGACTCCTTGCCTTTTCAATGCTCGTGCCCTAAAATCCCAGCCTCTTGGGCCCTTGGGTCATCTCCTGAGCCGTGCTCCAGCTTCTTTCACCTGCATGCAGTTGCCAAAGCGAGGAGTGAGGACGCTCTGAGGAGTTCCCTCAGTGCTCTGTGAGTGGTAACAAGGTGGTTTGCAGTGTGGAAACACCAAAGCCCAAAGCATCAAGCAGGTTTAGGCACTCAGATCCCACTGGTTACGTGTTGAGTGCCTGGTGCCTTTAATAAGTGCCTTTGGAGCTAAATGCTGAATACTCCTGCTAGTGCTTCTGTATCAGGGCCTCATCTGCGTGACAGCCGTAATGAGGTTGTTATGATAATACAGGCAGGGCCATTAACATGAGAGAGGGGATAGAGTCGTGTGCCTCTCGCAGGAAGGGAGTGAGAATGGAGAAGCCAGGCGAGTGGTAGGGTCTGGAAAAGCCAAGTGAGGAGCTGCAGTGACAGGGGACAAAAGCAGAATTTAAGAGACGTGTAATCTGTCACCTCAGTTTCCCCATGTGTTACACAGGGGTGACAATCCTGTATTTTATGTGGCCACAGGAGCACTGCACACAAGCATTTAAGAGAGCAAAGGAGGACAGCAGCGAGGGAACAGGGGACTTGTAACCGTCTGCTGTAATTAGTCACGTTACCCTGCAGTCCCCCCGCGCTGCTGGTAGGGTGAGGGCTGGCGAAAGAGCTGAATGGGACTCCAACCATTCATGCTAATCTGCTTTTTAGGAAACTGCTGGGTAAGGGCCCTTCCTCTTGCTGAGGACAGCGGGAGACAGCGAGGCAGGCAGCGCTCCATGCGCGCTGGGAGGCGAAGCCTCGAGGTGGGGACTGCCGTGGAGCACGTCACATAGCCATATTCCCCGGGGCATGGTCAGGCTATCCACGCACCAGTGTGGGCTGCAGCGTGGTAGGGCGCTGGGAAGAAGTGAAGATCAGCAAGTGGAGGGACTTCCACCAAGAGTTTGGTATCCTGGGCAAGATGAGCTTGCCACTGTTTGTAAGAGGTTTTTGTAAGTGCAGTTGCCAGAAATCACTAGCAGCTTCTGCACCTTTCAGCCATCATTTCCTATGTCTGTAAATAAACCAGCCATGCCTCTACCTCCATACCTGGATTTTTTAAGAGGATGCTACTTCTCCCTCACTTCTTCCCTACAGAGAGGTTGACTGTTGTGTGTTGTTCGGGTGATGCTTCCTCTCCACTCATTAAACTCATCTGCTGCAGAGATATACAAAATGTCCTTATTCAGCCCCCCCCATTGTGAGTGGCAGCTCACACTGTCTAAATGCCACATTAAATTCTTGTTTCTGTGTATCTCCTGTTCTGGGAATATTTGCCAACAGATCTCCACATAAACCGGAGACAAACAATTTGAAACCTGAACAAGCAATTTGTGCAATGACGATTTCTTGCTTTCCCAAGGACCAGAATGGGGACAGCCATCACATGGGAGACCTGAAGATCTCGGGAAAAGAGTTCTTGTCTTTACCTGCAAGGTCAAAGAAATACCGGGAGCACCAATCCAGTTCAGAGAGAAGGCCCCAGGGATCAAGTACGTCACCACTGGATACCAGTGAAGTCCGAGTCCAGGTGTCGCAGTCGGTAGGAAGATGTTTTTTCTTCTCTAGTAGTCATCTTGGAGTTTCATTTCTAACCTGGTGGGGGAGTGGCAGAGAGGCCTGTTGGCTGGAAAGCAGAGCCTGCATCTAGCTCCGCAGTTGACTGTTGGGGCAGCTGTAGGCAAATCATCTTTTCTTTCTGAGCCTTGGCTTCACTGTCCATTAAGCAGAACGAGGGTACCAACCTGCTTCATGAACTGGTTTGTGAGAGCTTGGTGTTTAGTGGTATTTGTAACCTTCTGCAGAGGGATGAGTGTTTAGACCTGAGCTTTCCTGAGTTTGGTACTGTCAGGATGTGATGCCCTGACTTCTAGAAGAACACAGCAATCTTGGAGCCCTTGCTTTGTGGAATCTGACCTGAACAGCCTCTCAGGCTAACCATGAGGAGTGGGCTTTCAGGAAACAGAGCCCTTTTCAGATTTTTGATAAGCAACCAAAAATGCTGGTGCCTTTGCCAAATCTGAGACCTTACATCCTGTTCCCTCTCGTCTCCTGATCACACTGATGGTCTCCAGAGTGACAATATGCAGTGTGCTCTCTGAATTAGTCAATCATTGGGCAGAGATGATGGAAAATCATTGCCTGGGAGCTTCTCTTTGGAAGTTAGGCGGAGTGTGCTTCCTAAAGGACAGGAGCTGGCAAGAGGAGCTGGCCCTGAAGTCAGTGATTTGCAGGTTACTGGCATGCAGCAAGTCCCATGTTCGGGGTTGAACAGATCTGACTTAGTCTGTCCTTGGCTCCCCAGAAGGTGGTAGGCATCTGTGTCCTGGAAAGCTCTCCATGTGCATTTTTGACATCTTTAGCCCAAACAATTGAGCTATTAGGCTGTTATCTTCTGGTTGTGTTGATGTTTGTGTTGTGACATTGGCAAATACAATGTACTGGGGAGGTTTCCTGCAGCTGTGATGGTTTTGTTCTCAGTGCTGGAGACAAGAATCACACCCACAAATGATTGCACATTTCTGGATTGTGGGAGGGGGCTTGGAGATATTTGAACTTCGTGATCTCCAGTGAGAAGCCCCAAGTCCTCAGCTTGCTGTTGCCAGGAGATGGATTGTAACAGCAAAGATGTAATGATTGCATGGATGCTCTAAAGTATTTTGGCTCTTGCTTTATACTGAGGCCGTAATGCACTATCACAATCCTGTGATCATCCATCCAGGTGGAATTAAACCAAGCCAGGAAAGACAGGCCTATTTTTTCTTGGTATTTAAGAAAACAAAAATGAAATAAAATATTTGTGTGTTGGGTAAGAAAGGGTCTGAGCTGCAGAGCTTGGGATGAAGCCTGTCTGTACAGGGGGGATGCTTGAAGGTGTTTCCTTGTTCCTGGTCTGTGGGTCACAGGTAGAACATGTCCTGCTCTCTGTGTGCATATGTACACATCCGTTTTTGACCACAGACAATCCTGATTTTCAGTTGTCTGACCACTGGAGACAGGGTTTTTACACCAGCTGTTTTTTTTTAAACTTCTCTGAGCTGATTCTTCATTCCCAACAGTGTTCGTGGAAATGGTCTAATAGGAAAAGCATTTCCTGCTGCTCACCGGTGCAAACATGATCATTGAGAAGGAAAACAAAGCTCATCTGAGCCAGAAAGGAGACAGCAGTACTGGGGCATCCAAGGGAATACAAAGGCAGAAAAAAAAAAACCCCACTTCTGCCAGAAATAGCCTTGTATTTTTAACTCAGACATTCAGCCAGAAACCAAACAAAAGCCATGCTCTAGCAAGAGTAAGGCAAAAAGCGTTCCTCAGGAGTGTAGTTGTGAACACACAGACTATGTCTGTAGAAAAGGCCCCGTGGGACATTGCCAACCACTGGCGAGCTTGTGACCTTACGCACAGGGCTTTGCTCAACGTCCAGGCAAGAGCAAGTGAAGGCTCGGACATGCACACCCCAGTCACAGGAGGGGTTCAGACACCGGGCGTAAGTGCCGGTTTCTGACTCTGATGGAAGCGTGAGCAGGCAAGGGATGTGCTGCTGCTTCAGGGAATGCTCCCTGGATGCAGGATGTGCTCCCGCATCCTTCCGGGAACAGGGGACTGTACAGCAAGGACACAAAGCCCAGGGCTCGCTCTTGCAGGGTGGTGGCTCAGGCTGTACCTGACTGCCGGAACCTGACTTCCACCAGCTGTTCTCCCAAGGCCTCTTCCCTCTGTGCCCAGATTTTGCAGTGTGTTAGCTCCCTACTTGCTCTAGATTTGTGAGCTGAGCCCCAAGAGTCCATTTGTAGTTCAATTCCCAAGCATTCCTGGTGCACCTGATGGTCAAACAGCAGAGAGGGAGCTCAACAGGACAGGCAGAGCAGAGCAACAGTGTGTGGAAAGAAATTACATCTCCCTCCTTACAGACACTAAACATGTCCCATTTTGTCTCAGGAGAGAACAGATCATGCACTCAACCGTGCTCTTGGCTGGAAGACAAGGGCAACTGCCTGTCTTAAAGAATGCCCCTTACTTGGTAACTAATGGACCGTATCCCGTAGAAATGACAGCGAGAAGTGGTTGGGCTGATTTTCAGGCAGTAGCTGTAAAGAGTTACAAAGCATGATCCAGGTTCCCTTCTTTGTAGGCAGATGCTTGGAACGGCAGTGGGGAGCTTGCTCGGCAAAACAAAGCTGGGACAGAAGCCTGCCCGCGGTGCTGCCTGCGGGGCCTCCTGCCGCCCCTCCCTGCTGAGGAGCTGGAGTCCAGCTAGAGTTTGCCCCTGCCTGTGCACCCGCAAAGTGAAGGCAGGTGTATTTATATCCTCTTTCCTAAAGGCTCCGGAAAAACCCTCAGAAATCCAGGAAATCCACAGAGGGATGAGGGAAGGTGAAGCGCTGCATCCATGCATTTGCACGGCGCCGGAGAGCAGGGCTGGAGAGGTGCAGGAGCCTGCTGCTCGCAGGCTCAGTCCCTGCGTGGGCATTTGAGGTTCTGCCCTGATCCCAGCAGAGCCTGGCGGTGCTGCGTGCGTGCTGTTTGTCCAGGCACAGAGATCATCCATCGCCCTCTCGGCAGCAGCTCCCCACAGCCCTTCCCGTTTCAGGCCCACAAAGGCTTCGATGTGCAGAGCCCTGCTGGGACATGGCTTATGCCAGCTGGTGTCTTCAGACCATGCCCTGCCACACACAAAATACCCTCCAGAAAGGCCTCTTTTGCCAGGAGAGCGTCTCTGCAGTGTGTTCTGGGGAGTGAGGCTGGGTCACTTCAGGTGAATCTTGTTTTGTTTCCGTGCTCCCGGCTGGCAGTGATGGCAGCCTGACTTTGTAGCCGAGACCAGACCTCAGAATATTTAAAGTCAACATCTTCTCGCAGGTACTTGCCAAAAGCGAAGCGACCCATTGCCTTGCATATGGCTTTTGTCCCCATCTGCCGGAGGGCTACAGGGGCTGTGTCAGTCTGTTGTATGGGAGTGTGGGTGGGCTTTTTTGAAAAGCTCTAATTCCCATCCGAGCCTTTTTAAATGAAATGTGGCAAACCCCACCCAAGACGGGGGAGATGCTGGCCCTGAGCTCTGCAGCGCAGACCCTTTCCCTCCCTCCCACAGAGCTGGCTCTGTTCGGGTTGCTCAGACAAGAATCCCCCACTATTCCTCATTTTGTGAGTGCTCAAAGCAAAAATCTTCTTTAATCCATCAGTAAACAGCAAGTCCTTAATTAGAGGTGAGCTCTAATGGTTGATGTAAGGTGCTTGTATGGGATGTCACCATACCTGCTGCCCCATCAGAAGGCATGAGCTCGGACTGTGCATGCAGTCCTGCCTGCGGAACGGTGCCCAGGAGTGAACCTCCCAGGCCCCGGACTGAGTGATGCGGTCTCTGGATAAGTCCTGCTGTCAACACAGGCACTGACCTCCTCCCAAAAGGGCCTTCCTGCAGCGAGCGCGGTCCCCGGGACGGGAAGGTCCCACGGGTGGGTGCGGTGCCTGAGTCAGAGCTCCGGGTTCTCTGCCCACCTCTGCCGCAACTGCCTCTTGTTTACCTCTGTCCTCCCCATCTGTGCGATGGGGTAATGCCGCTTCCCTGCCTACCCTGGGGAGCTTACAGAGGCGTGATGATGGCTGTAAAGTTGTTTGAGCTTCGGATGGCAGGAGCTGTGGTGGTGTTATTAGCATTGGCGATGATGCTGCTAATTACTGAGCTGCTGGGAAACTCCCTGTGGGAGGAGGCGGGAGAGGGGAGGGGAGGCAGGGAAAAGTGAAGGGAGGCGAAGTGCACTTGGGGATGGAGAGGAGCCTGTCCCTGCTGGCAGCTCTGTCAGGCCCAGGGAGAAGGGCTCGGTGTGTTGGCAAAGCCGTTGGGATGCTGGGATGGATAGGAGAAGCCATGGCCCAGGTGCTGCATAAGGTAGGAGAGCAAGCCAGGGCCGGCGGGCAGGGTCCCTCTGTGGGCTCAGACCCTCCCGCTGGTGCTGCACGCAGTGGAGCTCGCGCAGGAGGGTCACGGCGCTGGTGGGGCAGAGGCGGGCTTCATCGCCCGCGGGAGGTGAGGAGCTGCCCGGCTGGTGGCCGCGGGGAGGAGAGGGGCCGGTGTCGCCCGAGCCTTGGAGCCGGGCAAGGGCAGGGTCCTCTTCACCCTTCCAGATCAGGCCTGTTTGAGCTCCGGTGGGAAAACGCCTGGTTCTCCACAGGTAGAGCACAGGTGGCTTTGGTCTGGGAGAAGCTGATGGGGATGAGCCACGCTTGGTCGCGTTTTCCCTCTGTCGCAGCAGAGCCACCAGCAGAAGTCCCCGTGTTAGGGCTCAGTGCCTGTGCCTGCAGCTGGGCGGCCGGATCCCAGTCCTCCCTGGGACGCGTGCACCACACAGCTGCTGAGTGTTCTCTCTTTTTAAAGCAACATCAAAGCAGGAGGTTTTGTACCACATGAAGCTTGCAGACATCAAAGGCTTGGTCATAAATTTAACCCTTTCCTCCTCCGTGGAGAAGGTCAAAACGCTCTGGCTCTTGAATGACTTGGTAACAGCTGTATTTTACAGAGGATTACTAGAAGGATGGGATTTTTCTAGCACTTCAGAAGCATTGGAGGATCACAGGTCAGTGAGGCCGTGTGTCCCTCACTCCCTCACCTGAGAGCAACTACCTGGAAAAGAGGGGAGAGGTCCCATGGAAGAAAGCAGCTGTGCATTCCTGAAAAAACTTCCTGGGAGGGTGCTAGGGACCTGCCCCACTTCTGGGCGTTGCTTTTACAGTCAGCACTGAGCTAAAGTCTCTGAGATCAATGGGACTGTGCATGTGCCGGGGTCCAAGGGCTAAAGCACTTTAATGGGTCAAGGCCTGACAGCTGGAAAAAAGCACGCAGAGAGGTAAGGGTCAAACCCACTCCTGTCCCCTCGCTGGGGATCAGTGCTCTAGAAATGGCCCCGTTCCTGTGGGTGCTCCGCTTCCCAGTGGAGCGCATCAGCTTGAGGGCGGGCTTCCTTGCTCCTTAAACCTGTCCTCCGCCCTGTCCGCCACAAAGACCATTTATAGTCAAGAGAAAGAGGAGCTGTGTTTGCAGTGAAGACTTGCAGAGATAGGTTGCTGATGTATTTAGACATTGAACAATCTGTGAGCACGCTGTATCTCCAAACATTCCCCAGGACAAATGTTTTTATAAGACCTGTTTTATGCTTACAGTGAGAAGCAACCATAAAAGAAAGGAAAATGTTCTAGATTACACCCCCAAAGGCAGGTTGCCAGAGTTCTTTCGATGTTTTTCTCTCTCATGTTTTACTGGTGTGTTGTTAGATTGCAAGAGCAATGCACAGATCGGATGCTCTTGGCTGACCCTCTGCCTGGCCTCCAAGTGCCAGAGCTCTGTTCCTGGTGTCGCTGGGCAGGGAGCGGAGCTGGAGCGCAGTGTGGCAGAGGTCCTGCCTGTCGCTGCTGACTCGTGTGTTGTCCACGCAGCGCTCCGATGTCAGGTGCTCCCATCCACCCCCGTGACTTCATGATGGTCTGCAGAATTGGCCAGATGGATGCTGGGGTGCGAGGATAAGTGCAGTCGCTGGGGCTTCCTCCCAGACACTTGCACGCTGGCCCCAGAGCATCTTTTCCCTGGTTGTCTTGTATAATTTGAGAGAAGATTAAACTGGTACTTCCTTGCAGTCCATCAGAAGCTTGAACATGGTTGCACCAGGCAGCCTTTGCTGCTCTGTGGTGGCTGTCTGTGCATCGTTCCTCTCTTTTAAGATGAGGTAACCTCTTTGTCTCTCATTGATGTGTAAACTACCTCAACACAAGGGCAGTGCGAATGCACACCCTCCTTTATCTCACAGGCTTTATTGCTTGTTTAACTGCATGGGTATAATTACGCCATTACTGTTGGTCAGACTTTCTGGTGTAAATATGCTCTGAGAAACCAAGAGCAAGGGGGATGGAGAGGAAGAGAGAAGCCAGAGTCAGTGAGAGGGAAGGCAGCTGCTGCTAAATTTAAGACGGTTCCTATGACACCTCTAAGCTGCTGTGCTGGTGTCAGTCCTGCTGGAACTGCGCAGGTAAACACTGAGCTGTGGGTCACTCTTGTAATGCTGTAGCTTCCTGTTCAGTTTGTGGGACCTTCTGTAGTGCTTCGTGCAGGCACAGACCTGGGAGAGAGGCTGCCCCAAGCCATTTCCTAGCCAGAGGCAGGATGTGCAGGAAAACTTTCTGGAGAAATCTAGTCAGACAGAGGTCAGGAGATGCTTCCAGAGATGCAGGCTGCTCAGCGAAGCAGCCGGTGATCTGGTTGCCTCCCCAGCATCATCTGAAACAGTCTGACCTTTCAGCCCATGCATCTGTATGAGTCTTTTTGTTAAGCACTGGGGCCCTTCTTTTCTTTAGCTCCTCTTTTCTAACCAGGTGGGATGGTTGCACAGATGGTGAATGAGCCAGGACAGATTTCAGAAACTCTGTCCTAAATCCAGAGGGTATCAGGGACAGCAGAGCCAGAGCCAAGGCTCTCGTGAGTTTTGCAATGCAGAGTCCTGACATGCTGTTCCTCACTGGGACTTTTGTGCTAGCATGGGAGGCAGGGAGATGAACAGGTGGATAGAAAATCGCTGCAAAGTAACCGCACAGAGGTGGGGAGGGGAGGCAACAGCGTTTTCTGGCATGCGCTGCCTCTGCTGCATTCATTGCCCCAGAGGTAAATTATCAGTTTCTTCCTTAAATATTAACAGCTGCCAGGTAATGAATTCCCCCTCTCTGTTTTATAATGGCACTAAAATTGGGATTTGCCTTGGTTTTCTCTGTAATTACCCAATGAGAGCGTGTGAGTGCGAGGGAGGCAGGGCAGAGCTGGGCCTTGCAGGCTCTGCTGCTGGCAAGCGTCGTGTCTGGGGGCTGCGGCAGGCACGACCCTTCCCCACGGGCAGCGCCGCTGTGCGGGGCTGGGGCTGCCTCCTCGGCACGCGCAGTTAAGTGAGGCTCATGCTTTTAGCATCCTCCGTTGGGTTGCTCTTTCTTCGCGGGTTCGGGAGATCGGTTAACATATGCAGTTGGAGCAAAAGCCAAAATTACCTGCCAGGCTCCTTGGCATCCTGTGGAGGAGAAGCTGGTCCTGGCGAGGTGTGGCTGGGAGGGCACGTGGGGGGTGCAGCATCCCCGCTGGGAGGTGGGAGGCAGGAGCCGACCCGGTTCTCCACAGCACGGGGGCTGAACGCTGCTCGCACCCGTCCACGGGCAGCCCGCCGCGCTGAGGACGGCACCTGAACCTCAGTCGGCGCCGTGCCTCGGTTTGTTTTTGTGAGAGACCAGCGGTCTCCAAAGAGCTGTGCACAGTTCCCTGCTGCTGAGTAGCTTTCAGTGTAGCCCCGGTCCAAGGATTTTCCTTTGCATCATCTACCTTTCATATATGGGTGGCAAGAGGAAGGAGTCTTTCCTCACATCAGCCCTATGGAGTCCAAACATGGGAGTCTAGAGACTGTGCCTTGGGTGTGATGTAGGTGGCTGCCTGGCTCAGTTTGGGAAGCACAGGTCGCCTGCTCTACCCACAGCTTTTGCTCATGAGAAGGATATGGGCAGTGGTGCTTTAAGCACCCTGTGCAGCCGGGTCTCAGGGGTGTCTCTGCTTTTCAGCACCAGGGAGACTCAGCTGGCGCTGTTTCTGTTTTGGGGAAGTGACTGCTCTGCTACGTAGCCCCTGAAGGTGCTGTGAATTGTTTTGATATTTCTTAATTTAAGCCAGGAAAAGGCAGGACTATCACCTCTGGGTCATCTGTGAATATTTGAACCTTTTGGGTACTGAAGCAGGAGAACTGATCCCTACAAGGTGCACTGTGCAGCACAGGACGAGTGCTAGCTGCTCTGTCCTCCTTGTCCTGCAGACAATAAGGAGGACAAAAGCTTAGTAGAGAAGAGAACCTGTCACCACTTAAAAGAGGCAGATGGCTCCCACGCGCTTTGTGGGACAGGACTGATGTTGGCAGGGCAGCTGGCATCTGCATGGGCCGCAGTGATCAGTATCCTCCATGAGGGGAGGCGATGGGTTGAGGACTGCTTGCTCAGGGCTGATCCCAGAGCTGCCCTGCAGTGCCCTCTCCACATTCTGTTCTGAGCAGAAGCAGGGCAGAGGTTTTGCTGCCCCTGTGCCTTGGTGTCAGCCCCTAGGCCTTGTCCTCAGTCAGATGCTTCAGTGCTTAAGGTCCCAGAGATAAAGTGGAATTCTTTATCTTCCTTTCTCTGGGATATTCTTGTTGGTGCCTGTCTTGTTTTCCTCCTCCCAGACCAAAGTCAGGTTGTGAATCAAAGCTGTGCTGTGGAAAGGAGATAGAAGGCAGGATTTAAAGCAAGCCTGTGCTTGTGCATCAGCCACAAGCAGAAAAAAGGAGCATAGCCAGGTGCAGAACGCCTGTCCAAGCCCTCAGCTGTGCAGAAGTTACACCAAGGACTCCAGGTCTGGATGCTTCTCAGGTCTCTTGCGCTGAGGATCAGGGGACTGTATGAAAGCATGTCTGAGACCTCGTATTCCAGCCATAACTGGCTAAGTGCGGAGGACAGTTTTGGAGCTAGAAACTGTAAGAAAGAGGCTCTTTCCTGAGGAGTCTGATCTGACCTGGTTGTCCAAGGTCCCACAGCAGGCCTTTGCTGGAGGTTAGGACAGAAGGTCTGCAGACTGGCTAGCCCAGTGGTCCAGGCTGGAGCTGACTAACCCAGCTACTGGAATACATTCTTTTTCCCCTGACTCATTGTAACCCGGTTTTCAGTTATTGGCACTTTGAAGCCGTAATTGAGGTCTGCTTTCCTCCTTGCACGGCCTTTTCTCCCAGCAAATTGTCAGCCCTCAAGTGGTATGAGACAGTAAAAGAGATGTTACACTCACCATTTCCTAGAAACTGTCACTTTAAAGAGAACAATACTAAAAAGAGGGATGAATTGAATCCAGACCCAGAGCCATAAAACTCCAAATGTTTGACTTCTCGCAAAATCTGGAACTCTTCATTCATTTCTAGGGTCTCTGCCGTGCTTGGGGCACTTTGTACATTCACAGTTCCGGCTTCTCACATTTAATAAACTGCACATGCCAGAAAAGCTTAAAAAAAAATCATAGTCCAGGTTCTCTTTGGATGTAAATCAGCATAACTCTGCTTAAATCACTGGAGCTACAATGACACCAGATGACACAGGGGCTTGCAGTGACTGGGGATTTTGTTTGGTTTTCTTGCATGAATATCTTTTGTTCAGGCAAATGCGAATACGAGAAGTGGCGTGGCTACGTCTGTGTTTTGCTGGGGTGCCAGCAGTGACCTGTATGCAGGCTGCAACTGTGACTGGTGGGATTTGGTAGTAGGTGAGCACCTGATGGATCCGGTCGGTCCTGTACACAGTGCGGACGGGCTGGGAAGGGAGCGGGGTCTGGCTGTGACTGCTGGAGCTCTACTGTGCCTTGGTGGTCTACATACCTAATCTCTTCTGTACCGGTAACTTGTGTTTATCTTTATATGAAGTATATTTAAAAACAGGTAAATGCACGCTAATAATGCATTTTCTGGGTTACATTTAAGGACAGACCTGTAGCAGTGCAGGGGTCTGTATAATCCGACAGTTTTGTCTGCACGTTCTTTGATAACGGCTGTTACCAGCTGCTGGACAGGGCTGCAGCTGGAGGCTGTCCCAGAAGACAGAAATACAGCACAACCTTGGGGAAAGTTTGGCTTTAATCTGTTATTGCCCAGCTTTGGGAAGGCCAGATGGCAGTGTATCAGAGCCAGGACCCCTCAAGTGAGCAGCTTGTCCTGTGTGGTCACCAAGGCATCCGGCCGCGGGGCCACCCTGCCTCTGTCCTTCACCCGGGCTGCTCTGTCAGTAGGTTGTTCTCCAGCCCACTGCCTGTGGATAGACATGGTTCCATCCAGTGCCAATCCCCTCTTCTGGATTTAGGATAGCCTTGGGGTAAGGGGAGGTTTCGGGGTCTCTCTGGGCTGTCCTTGTATCTGTGCTTGGACTGGATGTGTGGCAGGAAACAGAGACTTTCCTGGGAGCTGCCCGAGGGTCCTCCACGGCTGCAGGAGTAAGGAGAGGACATGAATCCAGGAATCAAAGGAGCTCGAGATGAGGAAGGTGGAAGTGCTGTTTCTTGGTGCTCTCCTGACCTAAGGGTGTTGGGGCAGCAGGAGGGCTCCCTCTGCCCCCCGATGAGCGTGAATGCGGCTGTCGGGGGGGTGTCAGGGCAGAGGCAGAGGTGCAGGCGGGCAGATCCCTGCTTTTGGCTGTTGCTGCCAGCTGGGCAGGGCACAGCCTGAGTCTGGGGTTAATGCGGCAATCACGAGGCTCTGCTCACGCCTAACCTTCAGCCTGCATCCACGTTTCCCATTAGCAGTGCTATTTTCAAGCCTCCCAAAGGCAATTAACACCAATTAATCTAAAAAAGCCTAAATAATGTTTTTTCAGAGCCCCTGGCTTTTTCCTGTTCCACATGTGGCCCCAGAAGACTGCAGCTTGAACCTGGCAGAGCTGAGCCCAGCTGAGTGCTTCATGCACTTCTTGGGGAGACATGAAATTAGAGGGGGCCCCAAATGATCCCGTGGATCCAACTTTTCCATCCTGGCTCGTGGTATCTGTGCCACAGAGAGCGCTGCAGTTCCCTGCAGTGTTCATTATGCTAGAGGGGAGGGGGAACCAGCTTCTGCAGATTGGTGCAGCCCTCTCTCTACAGTCAGCAAAGAGCAAGACCACTGAATATGCTTGTTTGGGGTGCAGGAGGTGCAAGTCCCCTGGGATGTGCAGAAAAGTCCCTGCAAGATGCTGTGTCAGAATCTAAAGCCATTTACATCCCAAGGTACTGTCATGTGGAACAGATCAGCCTCCTTGTCTTTACTGTCCCAAAATGGGGTGTCGTTTCATTTTGCCCCTATTAAACAGCATCTGTCAGAGCAAAGCTGCTTTTTGCTCATAGGAGAAGCTGTTTCTATGTTTACATATAATTTTTGTCTTACCCGCTTAAGGTCTTCTGAGAAGGGCTGCGTCTGACCATCACTGAAATTGTAAACCCACGGGTACCTGCCCAGGATTCTCCCTGCCCCCAGCAGGGCCAGGATTTCATGTTTTGTGGGTGCCTTGCATAGCAAGGCCTTGATCTTGAGCGAGGCCTTAAGGCATTACTGCAATAGAAGTAAATAATAATTAAGATTTGGGCGTTTGCTGCCATGCAGGGTGTTTATATGAAGGCGAGATGCGCGTTATGGGTGTGTACAGGTACACCAACCAACTTCACTCTATCAGCATTACCACTGGCAAAGGAGCTGCGTCTGCTCAGCTGCTTTTTAAAACAGCACTGTGCTAAGAGCAAGTAGGTGTCTAAATAGAAGTACGTTTCAAGAAAGCAGTACAATTCTGGCAATCCAGAGACAAGTAGGCTTTTTTGCAAAGCATTTTCAAAGCAAATTGACAGTGGTTTCCAATTTCAGATGCACCGAGCACAGTGTATTGTGGGGAGGAGGGCAGATCTGGGGAGTGCCGGATAATTTCCGTCGCTTCAGAGGAGCGTGTCCTTCGCTGGGGATACGCTTATAGGCACCTGTCTACTCTGTCACCACCTACTCCTCGGCAGGCCTGGAAGTGGGGAGGTGGAGCGGTCTAGTGGATAGGGTAGGTGACTGGGAGTTGAGCACCACTTATTAACCTTGGCTTCTGTGCTAATTAATCAAGAATATGGGTTATATCATTTAAAGCAGCAGAGTTATTTCGGTTTAGCAAATTACTGCTGCTCAGCTGAGACTCAACAGCTGAGCGTGGTCCTAGTTCCACCCCTCTCCAACTGCAAAGTAAATTGCTGCAACTAGTTTCAGCTAAAAGATTTTGCTTTGCTGCTTGGGTGTGTTACGGTGTGCACGGGCAGGGACTGCAGCTCTGTGTGAGGGTGAGCATCGGGTACACTTCGGGAGCTTACTGCTTGCTGGCGTCTGCCGATGGCCTGAATGGTTTTGAGCAAGTAGTGCAGGTTCATTCCCATTTCTGGTATTTAAGTGATCCTCCAGGCTTTTGATGGGCTAAGTTGGCGTCTGGAGCTGCCTGTCTGCCTCTCTAGACTAGAGAGGCTGACCTGGAATGATAATGCTTCTAATTTGTGTCCTTGGTTAATAGTTTAAGCTTTGAGGGCTAAATCTAGGCTTGTGTATTTCTATTAAAAGGTGACAGGGGAACCCAACCTCACATGGTAAACGCCGTCAAAACCTATGTGGAAAAGTTGCTACGATAACTGCAGAGTATTGCAGCAGCTCTTTGAGGACTGTTTGAACACACCAACTAGTTTGCCTCCCAAAGAGAAACCAGAAGTAATTTCCACACCATGGATGCACTGGTCTCAGCAGCAAGGTCTGGCTACCTCAGCTGTGATTTCAGGGTAGGTTACAGTGTAGCTGGGGAAAAAGTGTAAAGCCAGAATTGATGAGGCTGTTGAACAAGTGGCCAAATCCAAGCACATCGGCAGTAGCTTTCAGGCAGTCAGATCAGCGCTGCGAGTAGCAGAAGTGTCAGTAACACTTCAGCCAGACACCCATGGAGGCACTCCACACTCTCGAAATAAAAGCAAAAAAGGTGTTGTGACCCTATTGATCTGAAGGCGTGGATTTAAGCCATGTGTGGCAGTAGGGCACGCTCCCAACAGGTCATCAGTTAATGTATTAGGGAAGGAGGGAGTGTGGGTGAGTTATTTTGATTTTGTTTGAAACAATAAAACCCAAGTTATTTGAAATCTTAACAACAGAACCAGCTTTTAGCACCAGCGTTTATAGGGATGAGTGGGCGAGTTGTTTAAAGGAAAAAAAATCTTTGAAAACAGTCCAAGTAAGGGTGATAATTTCATCCTACAAGGGAAGAGCGTTGGGCATGTCTTGTGTTTGAGGAGTGTGAGTGTATGGCCTTCACCAGGGGCCATGCCCGTGCGGTTTGTAAAACAGACTGAAGTGTACGCGTGTGCCGAGCACACTGGCAGCTCCCTGGCTTGGAGCTGCACTTGAAATTTGCAGGTGGTGTATCTGCAGATCACGGATATTTCACTTGCTCTCCTTTGCTGCATCCTAAACCCAGGTGCAAAAAGTCGTTTTCTCATGCTGTTCCAAGATCTCTTGTGTGTGGGCTCTGCAGCTGCGTTTTCTCTGTCTTCTGCCTGTCAACCTCAACGCCAGCTTCAGATGCCCCTTTTAGAGCTGTCCTGAGTCCTGGTCTTCAGATACAGGGCAGAGTCTCAGTTGTGGCTCATTTCCCTTCCTCCCCTCTCCACCAAAGCATCCCTTAGCTCAGCCCCAGCGGTGGGGAGGCAGCAGCTGCAGCGCAGATGTGCCACACAGGCGCGCAGCTCACGCGAGCTGCGGCAGCGTCTGCGCTGGTCTGCATCAGCCGGGTACGGCCCCTGCACCGAGCGTGACAGCGGGCAGGTCGGCTGTGCCCTGCCCCTTCCCTGTCCCTGCCCCTTCTTTCCCTCCTCGTTTGCTGCAGCATTTTTTAAAATTAAATCACAAACTAAATTGTGGTTTAGTATGTGAGCTCTCCAGGCAGCAGCTTAGTTTTAGAGGCGGATTCCCAATTGTCTCGTGCCTTCCATAGCCTGTGGCACCAGAATAAAACAGAGGCAGAGTAATTGCTTTTTGCTTGCTCTGTCTTGATACTAGGATTTTGCAAGGTCCAGAGTGATGGAGAGCTGGCTTCTTCTCCTGGCACACGTGGCAGATCCCGCTCAGCGGCACTGATGCTGCAGGGGGCCTATGTCGCGTGTCTGCAGCATCCCCACGGTGCGGCTCTGCCCGTGTCCCATCAGCACAGGGTGTTTTAGCACTTGCACGGGGCATTTTAGCACTTGTTGCCTCAGAGCTCGCGTTTGCCCTTGAGCGCAGCCTGACGTGCTCGCAGACCGCTCCCCGCAGCGTCCAGGGCCTCGCGGGCACTAGTGGGTTTGCGGCTGCCCCAGCCCTGCTGCCCTCTCTGCCTGGAGAAGGTGCTTCACGCGTCTGCGATGTCGTGCCCGGGGGTCCAGGATCGCTGCAGAGCCCCGCGAGGCTTCACAGCCCCCTTGGAGGCTCCGGGGCTGAGACCCGCAGTGCCCCGTGGGGTCTGGCAGCAGGCTGGGGGGACCGGGCCAGGAGCCCTCATTTCAGGCCCCACACGGTTTCCACGCTTCAGACTACTGTGCGACTCCTGGAAATAAATGTATGGAAAGGGATGGGCAGTCCCCAAAAGCTGCATTCGTTCAGCGTAAAGAAATTCCCTACTTCTGCAATGAAAGATGAGAATGAAGTGTTAGAGGACAGTGGATGGAGAGCTAACGGGATTCTGTCCCCATTTTGTCACTGCCCTGCCAGGTGGCCTTTGGCAAGCTGCTTCTCTCTCCACTGACCCGTCTCACAGTCGCAAATTCACATTTCTTGTTTGCGTTTCACAAATGGGAGGTAAGAACAGCTCTTAGGCTGTTGCATAGCATTTTCATCCTTTCTATGTTTAAAATCTTGTTACAATCAGAAAATTCCCTCTGTTAAACAGGGATACGTTTAAATTAAGAGATGTGTATGGCTGAGTATCTTTGGCTTTTGCAATAGGACAAAAAAATCACACATCTAATAATATGTGGAGCAGGAGGACTATCAGGAGCTAAAAATGGTCCTTCAGTATTTTGGTGCTTTAAATCTGAGTGATCATATTGTGTCTGAATGTGCACGGTGCATTTACTGCCGGGATACGTGTGCCTGTGGAGCTGAGTGTGTTTGCAGATGTAGTTCGGCAAAATTGATCCCAATCTATTTTTAAGGTAAAGTGTGTGCGGTGGGTAGGAGGTGAGGAGGTGGAAGGAAAGCTAAATATTCACATAGCTCCACTGTGTGTTTAAGAGCATCATCTAATAACACCGGGATCGTGGCAGCGAGGTGAGGGCGATTTGAGCGGCTCGGCTGAGTCCACCCCCTGGTGCAAGGGCACACGAGCGGCTCCGGGAGGAGCGTGGCAGCAGGGCTGTCGCTTTAAGCTGGATCTCGCACCGAGCCGGTCATTGGCGCTGGCTGCATTTTTCACATGGCTGCACGCTCCACATAAATCTCTGCTCCGGCAGCCGGAGCGGAGCTGGCTGAGGAGAGCTCGTGGCTGCCAGCGGCAGCTAACGAGCATCAAAGCGGCAGCCCCGCACCGCGAGCCCTTCCGTGCGAGGTGAGGTTGTTCTTGCCCGTGGACATGTAAAAGCCGGAGCCTGGGGAAGAGCTGGCTGCTGAGGTCAGTAAGTAAAACTCGGTTTTTATTTGTGCTTCCCTCTTGTCTTCTGAAATGAAAGGCTGGATCAGGAGTAGGAGGAAGAGGTATATACAGAGATACAGAAGGGAGATTCACTCGGGCCAGGGCTTGGATATTACCTGTGTATGCTTTTAAAATCAGCTGTTTTTTAAAGTTCGCAAATAGCTTCGTTTTGAACTTTGTATTATTAAGATTTTTGCAACTTTCTGGGAAACAGATGAAAGCAATGCATAGAGCAGCTCGAGTGTCCTGTGGCTGTCTCACAGAAGAGCGTGGGGAGTGCGGCCGTCGGTTCTCCGTGCCTGGCCGTGCTGACTGGGAGGGGAAGGGGTGTCTGCCGGCCAGCCCTGCCGCTTCGCAGGCAGCGTGGCAGCGGTACTTAAGGATGGGCATTGACAGGGAAGTGCTGCCCTCAGCAAAGACTGCACAAGTTTAACAGCTTTTCTGAATCCAAAGATGACGATATCATCAAGGAGTGGAGACTCCAGCTGGCAGCGAGCTGTTGGTGGCTGAGGACAGCGAGAGCCCTGCTCCTGAGCTCAGAGCAGATGCTCCAAACACTTCACCTCCCGCTAGAACAGGCTGGGGCATTTGGCCAGAGGTTTCCTTCTGTTCCTCTCCTCCATCCCCTCCTTCGTCTTCTGGGAGGCTCTCCACAAACCTCCCCTTGTGCCTGCCTTCAGCAGCTGGTCGGCGAGGTGGTGAAGGCAGTTCGGCGCCTGATGCGCCTGCGAGGTGCCTGGGCTCGGGGCGCAGGCTGGCGGGGTAGCGCTGCTGGCGCCTGCGGCAGGCTCCTCCAGCAGGGCGCTGGGGTGGCGCGGGGAGGCAGCAGCACCGCTTGCAGGGCACTGGCAGACAGCAGGGCAGTGCGGTGTGAAGTGCCAAGTGCTCCCGGCACCACCCCAGCCCTGCTGCTGCCTGGTGATTTGGGGTCAGCTCCTGACGAGAGGGTAGGTAAGTAGTTGGGATGCGTCTAGTTTATAGGGGGAGAGACGGATAAGGCATGGCATGTGGGCGCGGGTGCGTTGGGGTGAATATCTGCCAGGCCTGGGGCAGATAACCGCCTGCTGTAGCAAAGGGCACGATTTTTCCAGGAACCGTCTGCTGTCAGGAGCTTGGCCCTGGGGACAGAGCGCTGGGCCTTATCCCAGCTCCGCCACTGCGTGACTTGGTCAAGTCCCTTCACCTCCAGGTCATCTCCTCACCGAAGTGCAATGAGGAGGAGGAATCGTTGTTGGACATCGAGCCAAGGAAGTGGTCCCCGAGGGGCTGCTGTGGGAGTAGCGGTGAGAACTGCCCTGGGCAGTTTTCACTCCCTGACCCTGCTGCGTCCTCACCTCATCCCTGGCTGGGCCACACACCAGAGCTGCAGCTCCCGAGCTGGATCCTCTGTGCCAGCCCCGCGGGGTCCATCTGCTGCGGGGCAGTGGGTCCTGCCCGCAGGTAGGGCCGAGCTGATGCCCTCGGACGGGTGGACGAAGCTGGAGGGAGAGGTCTTGGAGCTCGAGGGCTCCTTGTGTTGGGGCAGGGTTGCAAGGAAGTGAGCCTGGACTAGAGGAGGGGGGATCATGGGCAGGCCAATGCCCCGTGGGGACACTGGCTCCGAGGGGAGAAGCCGATCTGACAGAGGAGCAAGATTTGGCCCTTTGAGTAGCTCATGAGAGCGTCTGCAGTTTGTTTTGGTGGCGAAGCTCCCTTTGGAGGGGACGTTTCAGCCCGTGCATGGCAGGGGAGGCGCTTCTGGCACGCGGCAGAGGCAGGAATCGCTGGGGGATGTGCCATGGCTCTGTCGGCACAGAAACCAGCTGCCGCGGTCCTTGGGGTCCTCCGCAGCCCTGTCCAGAAGCACCCTGGCAGCGCGTTGTGGCACGGCCAGCGATCGGGCGGAGTTTCTGTGGGGCTCAGCAGTAGAGAAAGGGAGAACTGCGTCCTGCCCTGGCTGCCGCCACTTCCTGGCAAGCCCCTGGCTTCACTGGGCGAGCTGGAAATCCTGTGGGGCAGCAGGAAGCTTGGGCAAAGCTGCCATTGCCAGGGTGTTCGGCTGAGGGCATTTCCAACGGCAAGCAGCGGTGCGCGGGGAGGAGGGAGCGCAGCTGGGGCCGGGCTGCGGTGGGTACGGGCTGCTTGGGTGCGGCCGCACTCGTCCTGGCGTTTTGTGCCAGGTTGTCTTTCGGGGGATTTCTTTATCAGTTTCCTGCTGGAGCAGCATCGTGGCACAGAAAGCCCAAGCCGCGGCGCAGGTGGCGTTGCCCTGCTCCTGTCAGAGACCGGCTGCTCCTGCCCCAGGCACGGGTGCAGGGCCAGGCGCGAGGAGCCCCATGTCATGTGAAACCAGCACGGAAATAATGAACACGTCCTCTGCCGATCCTGGGATGGGGCTCGGGAACGTCAGGGAAAGTCTCTGCTCTGCAGACCGCTGGGCAGTGGTGGCCAGGGACTGAAGCCCTGCCGGGCGCCCGTGGGCTGCAGCTTGCAGCGTCTCCGTTCAGGTGCTGGGAGGGGGAAGGTGCTTTAGCTGTTGCAATGAGGCCTTCTGCATTTGTTTAATGGCTTTTCTGAATCAGAGTGAAAATGGCCACGGGGGTTTAGGGACAGGAGCCTCTTCTGACTTTCTTGTTTTGCTTTGCCTGGGATTGCTTAAGCCTTGACCTCTCCTTCCCATCCAGATCGGCCAATTTGAGGGATTTCCCCATGAAATGCTGCTCTGTGCCCCGCACGCCTGTGGCCGGGGGACAGAGCCAGGCAGCCCAGGATCATCTGAGCCAGCGACTGTGAGAGGCTTTATTTAGCACCAGTGAGAGTTTACTGGGGAGGGTGCACTTGTGCTCCGCAGGGCAGCGACCTGCGGCGTGGGAGAGGCTCGGGGCAGCCCCAGCACCGGGGCTCCCCGGGGCGGCATTGCCGCAGGGAGCGGGCGCGCAGGCAGCAGGCACCCGGCAGTCCCCACAGCTGCTGTTCGCTGCGTTCCCAACACCTCGGCTGTGGTTTACACATCCTGGATCCAACCTGGCAGGTTAAACAGCCTGCTCATCGCACCAGCAAATTGTATGCAAAAGCCTGGACGCCTTCCAATTAGGGAGGCCTGTTTCAGGTAAGCGAGTCCTGTTCCCAGGCTGTCATTAGCCAGGTTGCTCAGTTCTCTGATTAGCAGGCAGCGTCTGGGTGGAAATACCATTCACAGAGCATGGGAACAAAGCTCTGACCCCCCGTATAGGTGGCCTCTGCCTGTGGCCAGGGGGCAGGAGCAGAGGCTTTGCACGGGGCATGGGGAGAGCCACGTGCGTCCCCATGGCTGGGCCAAGGGCGAGCAGCCCGGGGGGATCTCTGCTGCCCTTTGCAAGCAGAGCTGGCAGACCCCAGGCCCTGCTGCGCAGCACAGAAGGGGTTTGTTTGCCTCTGATGGAGGCCGGCTGGCCGGAGGAAAATGGCATATGGTAGAATTCGGGTGCTGGAGGTGGAGGCTGGGGGATGAGGCCAGGCGCAGACACCAGCCGTGGGGTGAGAAGTGGTCTTGGGGCTGGAAAGCAAAGCCACTGCCCAGGAACCATTCAGGGCTCTGGGTCTGGGGCCCGTGGCAACACTGCGGTTGTTGTTTGTTGTGCTACTGCGGGGCTGTTGCTCGCCCCGTTAGGGGATGCCCTGGCTCTCCGGAAGCCTCCTGACCCTCCTGGCCACGCCAAGCCCTGGGCACAGCTCGGCAGCAGACGGTGGGCCCCAGGGCGCGATTGCGCGTCCATCTGCCCTCGCAGCTCGTTCCTCGGGGCCAGGAGCAGGCTGTGCGTGGAGGGAGCCAAGCGCTCCGTGCGTTGTCATATTTGGGCATTTTAATTAGAGCGGTGCAGGACTGGGGCGTGCTTTGGCTGGGGTGGTGCTGGGGGGAGCCTGCAGCACCCCACGTCCTGGGCTGTTGCAGGAGGTGCCTCCACACGTGGCCAGCCCTGTCCCACGCTTTGCGTGCACCGGCTGCTCTTCCTACTGATTCAGAGCATCCTTTCCTCTCCTGGGCATGTTTTGGGCAGAGATCCCGACACGGCAAAACGCGGGGTCCCTGGCAGGGTGTGCCCAAGGGGTATGTAGTCTCTCCCTGAGGCTCTGCACCTCGCTCTGTCCATCACGCTGCCCGGCTGCTCCCCGCGAGGTTAAACTCCTTGGGCCCCATCGCTGCTCTGATTTACGCTGAGCCGTTGTGGGGAAGCTGGAGGGAGCTTTGGTGTGAATGAGCAGGCTTCCTCCTCTAGCCTGAAATTTGGGTCATGCAAGCTGGCACAGCAGAGCTGTGATGGATGTAGTTCATCCTTGGTTTAAGCCCAAGCAAGTTCTGATTTCTGAGGTTGATGGTTCAGATGGTCTGTCCGAGCCGTCATGTCATTAGTGGGTCAGCACGTGGGAAGAGGTGAGAGGGGTTTTGGCCCTCCCCGATCAGCTCCCACATTGCTAATGTTCCTCTCTGGCCCGCTGCTAATTTTGACACTGCCCTAAATAGAAGCTGAGTGCATCTCATCTGCTTCGCTTAGCATACGGGAAAATTGTTTTCCTTCATTTGCTGAATCCAACTTGTGGCTTTAACCCTGTCAGCACGCGTCTCTCCCCAGTGCAGACCTCCCTGCAGGGGCTTCGTGTGCCGGTGCCCCGGGAGGGGCCCTTTGCTGGGAATGGCACCGCACACCCTCGGGGTGGGAGGGGGCTCCCGGGATGCCCAGGACAGCCACAGGCAGAGCAGGGAGGGGGGGGGCTTCGCTTCATAAGCAGCAAAGCAGACCCCTTTCCCCACTGCAGGAGCTGGCACTCCTGGCCGGCTCTCCTTGTGCTCCCTCCACCTCTCCGGCAGGATGTGCTGCTTGCCCCGAGGGACCTGGTGCTCCTTTCCCAGCCCTTCCCCAGCCCCGCTTCTGTCTTCAGTACTGGAAAGCAGCTCAGCACGGGCAGAGCCTGTTTTAGGAGTTCTGGGTTGGTTTCTGCTGTGGTTCTTTTGCCAGCATCTGGTGGGACCTGGACCCTTCCTGAGCCTGGCAGATGCCTCTCTTATCACTGTCTAATTTTATATCCCATTGTGAGAGGCTCTTCAGAAAGCTCTGCTGTGCCCGCTGCACTGGCTGCTGGGGGCAGGACTCTGGGTTCGCTCTCCTGGCACAGCACACGGCCCGTCTCTGCGTTGGGACTGGACTCAACACAGCACTTTAGAGAAGCTGCCTTGAATGCTGACCTTTACGCAGTGTGACTTAAATATATCACTGTCTAGTGCAAGGTGCTCATTTGGGGCTCTCGCGCAAGAGCTCTTTTCCTGAAGAACTATAATTTTGTGGCATTTGCAGCTTGGCGATTGTTACAAGTGGTGTGCTACGGCACGTCGGAAGGAAGCGCTGGCAGTGCGAGGGGCAGTGGCCTGCAAAGGTTAAATTTATCGGGTTAGAAAGGAAGGCTGACGGCCAGTGTGCCTGAGCTCGAGCTGAGCCTCCACTGGGCACACGACAGCACTTCAGCCAGGGCGGCCGCGTGGTTCCCCCATCCCTCATGCTCCCGACCGTGCTCCCTCTCTGAGTCCACCCGCTGCCAGCACAGAGGCTCCTCTGTCCTGCCGAGCTGCGCCAGGGCCCGGGGTGAGTGCGGTCCCCTTTCCTCCCTGGCTCCTCTTTGCATTTCAGCTTCTGTTTTGTTCTGAGCACTGAAGACGCTCTGCAGCAACGTGGGCTGCTGCGGCGCGAGGCTCCTCTGCCTGCTGTAGGAGCCCGGCTCTGGTTTGGGCTGTGGAAGTGCACGGCTCTCCATGGATACCCCTCTCACCGAGCACAAGTCGCAGGGCAGCGCTTCATCCCGTTCTGGATCCCTGCAGGAGAGGGGACCTTCACAATGCTCTGCTTGTGGTCTCTTCTTGAAGGCTGGTATTGGATTGCCCAAACCGTAGGGTGGTGAGAAAAGAGAAAAAGGGAGGGGCTGTTCCAGAGCCAGGAGCACAGAGGGACCAAGGAGCAGTGAGCCCTGGCAGGCTGCGGCGCTTGGCAAACTGTGGGCACAGCCAGGAGCCCAGCTCTGAACTGAGCAGGACAGGGCAAGAAGCATTGCTGAGGCCACGCCAAACTGAGCCATCAAACACGGGGAGTTGTTTGGGGCGTTCCGACTCTCTTCTGTGTTTTATTGTCTTTCCAGAAGATCAACCGGACCCCTTCGGACGAGGAATGCTTCTTTGATCTTCTGAGCAAGTTCCAGAGCAACCGGATGGATGATCAGCGCTGCCCGTTGGAAGAATGCCCATCAGAGGCTGCAGAGGCAGCTGCCACACCGGTCCCTGCCCTGGAAGAACGGATATGTAAGCACTGATGCATTTATAAGTCACTGTTACCATGGGGGTGATGCTGCTCCCATAGCGTGGCCAGCTGTCGTGGTTTTACTGCGAATCTTGTGATGTTTTTCCCAAGCCTCAGCTCCCTGAACCTGGCTATTTTTTGGCAATATCTCCGTCATTATTTAAGGAAGAAAGAAACATTCTTACGTTAATGGTTGCTGAGGGAAAAGCTGGAGAATGTGAACTAAGGCTTGGAGAGTAGCTTAGCAAGAGAAGCGCACAGTATACCTGCATTTTTTCAATACATTTCTTTTGGAGGTCTTGCCTTCTGAACAGTGAGGTTGGCATGAGGACTTCTGCCTCCGGGTGGAAGGTGCTGGTGGTCATGGCACAGGGAGCCTTGTAAGAGCCTGCAGAGCTGGGGCATGTACAGGCCTGGAGTGGGTTTTCACAGGCAGGGTAAAGTATCGCCAGTTTTTCTCATAGTGTCACCACGGAGGAAGAACTTCTGGGTTTTGTACAGTTCTTGGATGCTGTGGTGATAGGTGTTGTGTAAGAACAGAGAAGCCAGAAGGACGGATAAACAATAGGAAGCTCCCACCACGCAGACAGCTAACTCACTCATAGGAAGAACGTGGATAAATTGAGGAAGCCATCTGACAAATAGATCGGATAGGAAAGGCAGGTCAGGTCTGTGTTTGCACTTCGGTTTTGTGTCTTTTTTTATGACACTGCGTTGAGGTCCTTTGTTTAAACCAAGCTGGAGAGAAGCACTAAAATGTGCAGGTCCCGCTTGCGTGCTTAAGCACCGTTACCAAGGGTTCAAAACCCTTCGTTTGAACTGATGGATTTGTTTATCGGTTTCCAAACAAACACAAAGTGCCAACAGGGGAGGAGGAGACCCCTGACATCCCTCTGAGTGCGGCTAGAGCCGCAGCAGAAACGTGCTTTTAGATGTAGGTGCCAGCAGCAGGGGCTGAAGCGGCAGCCAGAGCAGAGCTGAGAAGGTCAGGCTGTGTCGCAGAAGGAACGCAGGTTAGCTGTGAGGTGAGCAGTTTTTTCTGTGCTAAAAATAGGGTGGAAATGAGCATCGCTTTTTCAAGATACGTGTTACTGATACAGAAGTGCATTTGGCTTTAACAGCTGTGTAATTTAGGAGAGTGAGTCTAAAATACGAAGCTTTATAAAGAATGTACAAGTAGGCACATGTTCTGTTCATCTGTCATTTGGTCTCTGAGCTTTTTGGACATGTTATTTTCAAGGTTTCTTTGTGATCTGAAGGGGAAGAGACACGTCTTGGCGTCAGCGCTGAGAATATTATGTGTTTCTGCAACTCCACGAGCTGGGGCTCTAGGAATAGCACGTAGTGGCAGGAGACTGGGGGCACCCTCAAGTGCTTTGTGCTCACTGAGGCAGCCAGCGAGCGACACCAGTCGGGTTGGATTTCTTACGGTTTTGCTTGTCCCCGTCCCAAGTGCAGTGCCTGTTGTTTGGGAGCGTTTCACTGCCCAGCAGCTGCCAGGAGCCAACAGGCTCTTTCCACTATGCGCTGCCCAAGAGGCGTTTCCCTGGCCAGGGGCCGACTTGCTCACTTTGCAGTGGTCCTGGCATTGCTCATGTGCTGTGTTGGAAAACCCTCCCTCTGTCCTGTTGCTGCTCTGCCCCCCGTGAGCTCTTCGGCGGTGCCGACGCGATGCTGCCCGCAGCAGGCGTGCCAAGGCTGGAGGGCACTGACCGTATGCGGCCGTGCGGGGCCCCACGGCTCCTCCAGTGCTCAATCCCAAGGGTTAGAAAGCACAAGGCGTGTTTGGTGTCTGGAGAGGATGCTCCCCGCAAGGATACACAGAGTATAGACTGTTTGTACGGGTTCTGGACTGGGACCCCCTGATGCTGGCGGAAGCTGTGCCACCTGGCGAGTGCCTTAGCCAGGCCTTGGCTTTGCTGCTCACCTGCCTGTAATTATACCCAGCCCTTGGGGCCGTGTGGGGTGCCCATAATGGAACCACAGCAGTGTACAGGAACTCCGCATTCAGCTGCAGCTGCCGGTACCTGCCCGGCCCCGTGCCCCGAGCGAGGTACGGGCTGGCCCTGTGCAGCGGTGCCTCATGGCTCAAGGCGGAAACAAGAGCGGAAGCTGCCTGTAGTTGTGCTGGAAACAATGGCGGTCGCTCACAGGCAGCAGTTACTGCCAGGGCACTGGGGCTTCCGGGACAGCCGGGCTGAGGTGGCACCTGCGGTGTCCTCCAGGAGCTGGCCGAAGCGGAGTCAATGGCAGGGCAGGGAGCCCCTCCGGGGCCGTCCAGCAGGAGATGTCCGTATGAGGCTTCTGCTCACCACCCTGTTAAGGCACGCACTTTCCCCCTTTGCTCCCTGACAGGTTTGTGGGTACACAGAAGGCTCGTTGTGGGATGCATGCTCTGGAGCGTACGGTACTGTTTTCACACAGCCCAGCCCCGTAAATTGGATGTGTTTGTTTAAGCAGGTTGTTGGCGAGGGAACATTCTGGAGGCAGCCCCTGGGGGAGCTGCGCTCAGCCCCAGGAGGCCTGGCTGCACGGACAGCCCCTGCCCCTCAGAGGGGGTGTAAGGCTCAGTTGGTTGAACAGCATTTTGGCGATGAGGGCTCGGGCTCTGAGGTGAGCAGCGCTGCGGCTCGGGCATGAGCTGGCAGAGCTGTGACCCTGGCGTGTGTTCCTCTCCCCGCCTGCAGCACAGTCCTCCTTAATGGCGTCCCCGCAGACAGAGGAGTTCTTCGATCTCATCGCCAGCTCCCAGAGCAGGCGGCTGGATGACCAGCGCGCCAACGTGGGCAACCTGCCAGGCCTCCGGATAACACACAACAACCTGGGGCACCTGCGTGTGGAGGGGGACGCTCAGGAGCCTGGGGACGAGTTCTTCAACATGCTCATGAAGTGTCAGGTACCGGCAGGGCTGGGAGGGCCACGGAGCTGCCGGGGTGACTAGTTTCTCCCACACCAGCATACGCTGTCCCCTGATCTCCCCTGCCTGGCTGGGAGGGGCTGTGGCCCCCAGCTGCCCACCCAGAGCTTGTCAGTACCCTGTCCTAATGCCTGTTCTCCCGCCCTGCAGTCCTCCAGGATAGATGACCAGCGCTGCGCACCACCAGACTCCATTCCCCGTGGCCCCACCATGCCAGATGAAGACTTCTTCAGCCTCATCCAGCGCGTCCAGGCCAAACGCATGGACGAGCAGAGGGTAGATTTGGCTTCAGCTCAGGAGGAGGCAGCAGAGGAGCAGCAGAGGCCTGGTTCCAGCTAAGAACTGGGGTTCAGTTTGGGGTGTTTGTTTTGGTTTAATTTTGTTTTTTAAAAAGAACTAAGTGTAGGTGGTTTCAAACCTGAGTGCTCTTGCGCTACCATAGACTTCTCCCAGGAGCCGCCCGAGACGCGGGGAGCTGTTGCATTGCGCCTGGCTGTTCTGTGCAGAGCAGGGAGCAGGCAGGCCCACCAGATGGGGGACGGTTTTTAAACAAGGGTTTTTTTAGGACATGCAGCCATTGTAACACTGGGCCCAGCACAAGGGAAGAAGACTTCGGCAGTCCCTTTGCTTGTCACCTAAAAATCCAGGAATTTGTGCTGTCAGCCAAAGGAGGAGCCCAGAGCAGGTAGTTAAATCCAGTCTTGGTGTCCTTTATTTCCAAAACACTTTTAGTTTAATGGGGGAAGGGAAGAGCACCTTTTTCATTTTGAAGTACTCCTGTCTTGTCTGCATCACGAGGTGACACAGATTGCTCTGCATCCTTTCCTGGAATGTCTTGCTCAACTTTGTTCTTTCTACGGGAGGAAATGAGCCCAGGTCAGAGGCTATGCAGGTCCTTTTAAACCTCACCCCAGCCCTGGCTGCAGCCACGGTCATCCCCCCCGCCCCCTTTGAGGTTTGTTCTGGGGTTGCTGTGAACTCTGCAGCGAGAGCCCTGTGCTGTCCCCTCTGCTTCCCCAGCTGCTCCTGTGCAGAGCTGTACCGGAACCTCCTGAGCAGGATCCAAGGCCCTCCCACCCTTAGCTTTAGTGGGATTTGGAGACCCCTACAGAAAAGGCATGCAGCAAACCCCAGCTTCAGCCCGGGACAAAGCCTGAAAGGTAACTGCCAGCCCTGCAGCCCAAACTGCAGGCCCAATACAGGCGCCCATGCCTGGGAAGAGAGGAAAAAAATCTCTGCCCATCTATTCAGCACAGAAATTAGACTTAGGCAACTCACTGCTTCTGGTGCAGCTGAACCAGAAGCTTCGTACAGGATTGCCACATGTGCCCGAGGCAGAAACCTGTTGAAGGATTGACCTGCTTCGACAGTCAGCAAAGTTTTCTGGTGACGGCTTGCCACGAGAGTGAGCAGAACTATCCCCTGCTCCCTTGTGTCCAGCAGCTGTGGGGGACAGTAGCCCTCCCCTCCCCTTGCTTCTCCTGAAATCAGGGCTGTGCTGCTTCCTGCCCCAGCAGAGCTGCTCTCGGCAAGGCAGTCCTGTTCTGCCCATCTGTCTGGTACCATTCCAGCAAGAAATGGAGCCTTGCAACAGCTCCAGGCTGGGGTCTTTGCTGGGAAGTCCGTCCCACACCACACACAAGTACAAGGGTCTGTATTTACTTTCCTTCCTTCCCTTTTGGTAAAGTTGGAAAAGCAAGCCCAAAGAGAAGAGGAGCACAGATCTTACTTGAGGAGGTGGAATGGTTTTTTTCTTTGCTTGACCAGAGAGGCTATCTTGGACTTCAGAAACTCCAGTAATGAGTTCTGCCAAAGTAGGTATGTATGTTCCTGTAGAGAACAAATCAGCACTTTCTAATTGAAATGCATTTGATGGAAACATTTCCAACCAGCAGTAAGAATTTTAGACCAGTGATGCTGCTTATCGGGCATTTAACCTGCCTGCACTGACCTTTTGGAGGGGTAGCTGCATTTTGCCTGCCACCAGGGAGCAATCACCTGCTACGCTGCTGCATGGATTGCTGCGCTGAGGCCTGGCCTCCTTCCTGGGGCCCGTCAGAGCTCTGGAGACCACACAGGAGGAGCTGCCCAGCCACGTACGTACCCACCTAGCTTGCATTTGTAAAGAGGAGGACAACACTGAAGAAGATGATGACTTGACCAGCTGCAGGCTTGACCCTGTGCAGCTCTCAGCCAGGTGGCGAACTGGAATCTGACCATTAAGCTTTCAGAGGTGTTAATTATTTGCCATATACTTGAATGTATGAGCTTATTTATTTTTTACATGTGCATTTGCTAATGTCATTTTAATGGGGAATTTCCAACCCACAGGTACTTTTTTTCTAAAAAATAATCTGCCAAATGAATTAATATATTAGAAATGAATACAGCTCAAGGGAAAGGAAGGGTTGTGCTTAATAAATATTTGTGTCTAAGCTTCAGTGACAAAAATTAATTTCCATTATTTTTTGGCCAGCCTGCCTGCTTTGTTGACAGCAGAGTTAATCGTGGCCCTTTGGGATGGGAGTGCTTGGTGGGTTCTTGTAGCAGACATCACCACATGTAACTGTTAAGAAAAGGGTGTACGCACCCACCTACATGTCCCCTTACATTAAGAGCACACAGGTCTCTTAGGGAGCAGCCACTCCCCAGCTCTGCCTGCTGTCCCTCATTGTAGGGCGCTGTAGGAGGATACAAAGCTCTGAGCATTCCCTGCCTCTAAGCAACAGCCAAAGCCCAGGAGTTACTGGCACAACTGGGCACACAGAGCAGCCCTGTGGCTGGCCCAAGCAAAACTGCTTCTCTTAGTGAGCTTTGAGCTCTCCCGCAGGAATGTAGCTGCCCCTTCCTTTCAGGCCCTGGCGGGGGGCTCCAGCTCATGCCCGTCTCGGTGCATTCTCAGCACCTTCCCCAAAAGCTGTGTCTGGCTTCCCTGCCAAGAGCTGCCAGAGAAAAAGAGCAGTGAGTGCTGTGCAAAGCCCTGGTATAAGCCCTTAGTGAAGCTGATACTCACACAGCAGCAAGCAGCAGTGCAAGCTCATTCCAACACAGCAGGCATAAGCAGGCCATTGGACTTTACTAGAAAAGGGGCCTGAGAGCAGCAAATTTTGGATCCTGAGCCCTGTGAGGATAAAACCAAGTCACACCTGGTTAACTTGTGGAGGCTACTGCCAGTCCTGATCAAAGACTAATGAAGAGCCACCAGCTCATTCTCATCAGGCATTCTCAAGCTTCTCAGTGCCTGGACATGAGAAGGCTCTGTGTGTGACTTAAGGCCAGAACCATGCCCCTGGTCATGCAAACACTGGAGGTTTAGATTCCCAGGAATCTAAGCAAGTGAAATTCCTGTAAGCAATGATGGGGAGGTCTCACCTGCTGTCTCTCTGTCCTTAGCAGCTGGGGAAGGGCGCATATGTTTGCCAGTAAGTGCTGTCTCTCGCAGACCACCAAACAGAAAGATGCCCACTGTGAGCAGGAGCAACAACTGCTACTGACGCCAGAGCAGCTCACAGCCTGCAATGGTTGCTGTAGCCTGAAGTAACGCAGAGAACAGCACATCATTGTCCAATGGCAGTCACACAGCGTGCAGCCCTTTCCTCTCCCACTCCACCGAGGCCAGCAGAGCTTGGTCCCATGTAGGGAACAGCTTTCCGATGCTGACACCCACCGGATCGACTCGGGATTGCTGAGGCCTGGGCAGCGCTGACATAGGCTGACTCACTGTTTGGCTTTGGATTGCAAAGGTCTGCTGCAGCAGCTGTGAAGTACAGAGCAGGGTGCCGTCCCCAGTGCAGGGCTGGAAGTGGGGAGGAAAGCTCAAAGAACAGCAAAAACCTAAGATACCGCGCTCTCCTACTCAGCTGTACAAATGCCCCGAGAGGCACTTGCGAGCCGGTGCTGATGTTGCGCCTGTTGGGGATTTTTTGTATCGCTCATCTGCCAAGTCACGTCAGGGCTGAGTCTGAGCACTTACCTCACCCCTCCCCAGAGCCTCATGCTGTTACTGTTCCAGCCATCGATCTTCATCTGGCTGGAAAAGCACGCAGCCTGGAGGAAGCCTGCTGGCCCGCAGCACCCAGGAGCTGTAAATTTCCTTCTGGAGTTGGACAGCTTTCGGAGGCTCTCCATAGCAATCCCCCAGGACCCCACCAGGCCGGGACACGTTCATGGGCTAAGTTAACTCCTGCATGTCTTTGCAGTAAGGAGCTCAGTATTCAGTAGTGCTGCATATCCCTGACCAGGCACATGGGCCTAGGTAGCAGCCACATGCCCGCAGGGGTTGGAGAGGAGGGCTCTCTTATGCCGCTGTGCCTCTCTGCCCACAATACAGTCGGACCTGGAGGCCCAGAACCCACCTACGTTAGGCCCTGTGCAAGTAGCATGAAGAAGCGGTGAGTCATTTCACAGCCCCCAGCTCCCCTCCTCGCCACTTGCTCTGATACTACCGGAGACACGTACCTGCCCGCTCAGCAGTCAGGAAGGCAGCTCGCTGCAGCTGAGCCCCGCACAGCACACCCACGTGTGGCAGGGTTTCTGAGTGCTATCTCTGCACAAGGCAGCAGGAGGCAGAGTCCCGGCGTGGTGCACACAACACATTCCTGCACACTGGTAGCAAAAAGCAGCAGGGGTTTAGGTCAGGCAGCCCCGGCAAACCAGGCTCTGCACCCCAGCCTCCCTCTGTTAGGACCGTGCAAAAGCGTTTGTTCCCTCAGCCAGTCCCGTCACCACTCCCCAGAACTGCACCCGGGCAGGCTCAGCCAGCACAGGGCCGCAGCAGAGCCATTACATTCAGCAGTTAAAGAACCAGGGAAGTGAGTATGTGTGCAGGCACGCACGCACGCACGCGCACACACACACACTTCCTAGCCCTACAGGGCCCCCATCTCAATGCACTCTAGCAAACACTCCTGCATCACTGCTGAGAGGAGGCCATAAAAACACCAGTAACTGCTGCAGGCAACAGATGTAACCCATCAGAGTCCCACAGCAGTTGGAGTAACTCTGGAATTTGAGTGCAATGAAAAAGGGGGAGGGGAGGGTTGTTCAAATAGGCAGAAAGCAAGAGGCAAAGTATTTCCCATTTTGCAGAAAAGACCTCGTGGGACAGCATTTGGGAACAGAAATCCATCCCTTAGCAGCCTCAGTGAAATGCTTCGAGGAATGTGCCAAAGGCTTTACGTTTGCAGTGCATCCTGTGCATACTGCTTTGTCCCACCTTGAAATCACCACCTCTCCTCTGTGCCTCAAACACTTACCCTTGTGAGAGCACCTTCACTCACCGTGCTCTGCTGCACCAGGCCTTCACGTCACTTTTCCCCTATCTTCATACACCTCCAGCTCAGGAGAAAGGCTTTTTCTCTTCTTCCCTCTCCTACACCTTTGGCTAAAGCAAGATCTGCTGGGCTCTTCCTAGACAAAATCTGCTCATCGGTGTCCTCTTTAATGAAAAGACATGCTTCCTTTTTTTCAAACAAAAACAAAAACAACTTCAAAATGGAGCACAAAATTCTTTTTTTTTTTTTTTTAAATACAATCTATTAGTAACAGATCCTTTTGTTTTATACACAAAGTCCCTCAGAGAAGTGCAACCCTCTCCCCTTCCAGCTGAAAGCCCCAGAACATTTTGTCACGAAACGCACCACTTTCCTGCACTGTCGCACAGCGCAGCCTCAGTGTCTGGTTCTAAGGAATCCCTGGGGGCTGCGCTCCGTAACCACCCTGCCCGCTGCAGCTGCTTCACAGGCAACAGTGGGCAGTGAGCTCCCTGCTCCCCACGCCAGGACCTTACCCTGAAGATTTGCCTGCTCCATGCAATCTGCTGCTTCCTGCTCTGTCCAAGTTCTGGCCTGCACCGTCAGAGCTCTGCCGGCAGCAGCAGGAGCAGCAGCAAAACCAGGCCACGCTCCAGCCTCAGATTGCAGAGCCAGGCACCAGGAGGCCGGTGCTCCACAAGCAGCCGGCTGCCAGCACGGCGGCACAGGGAGCAGCGCGCTGTCCTGCCTGCAGACCACGCCAGCGCTGACACTGAAACATCTAACAGCCAGCACGAGCAGACTTTGCTGCAGTTTTTACTCTAACAGAGCAAAAACTAGCACAACCTTTCTGTAGCTAGGGGCACAGTAACATGTAAGAAAGGTAAGGAAAACAGTATTAAAAAAGTCAGGTTATAAACGAGCTGTTTCCAAGACAACGCAGATCCTGCACCAGCAGCTCTATTCCACCCCATCAGTGCAAAGGAAGCAGAGCGCTGTTTCCCACGTAGAGGGAAATACAATAACCACTTTTCCAGCAGAGTGCTAATACGTGCCAGCAACTCACAACAGGGCGAGCACACAGCAACGTTCCAAGCCTTGTGTCTTAATTAATACATGGATCACTCTAGCATCCAACTGCCTCAGAGAGACAACTGTGTTTCTCTAGGATCTGAACACACGCAAAACCTAGCTGACAGATGAAGTTCCTGCCCTTCAAAGCTGTTTCATCACTCTCAACTTAGTACCGACAGGAAAACATGACCATTTTCCTGTTGCTCTGAACCATGCTTATAATGCAAGACATACGAACACTTCAGATGAAGAAAACTCATTAATACTCATTAACACATTCAACACCCTCACTTGAATACTTGAATGATTATAGGCCATGGGCACCTGGACATGCTTGGCTGAAAGAACCGGGTCTGTTCAGCTTAGAGACACAAAGGCTGAGGGACTTTACTGCTTTCTGTAGCTCTCTGATGGGAGGGCATAGAGAACACAGAGACAGACTCTTCTCAGAAGTGCAGTGTTTTGAAAGGTAATGGGCACAGGCAGAAACATAAGAAAGCTCAGTTTGGTATAAGGATTTATTTTATTCTTTTAGGATGGGATTGGTCAAATATCAGACCAGGACTCCAAAGAGGTTGTGGGACCTCCATCCTCAAAGATATTCAAGATGACCCTAAAAGTGTCCGTATCTAACTGAACCTCCTTCAAGCACGGTGGTTGGACTAGAAACCTCCAGAGGTCTCCTCCAACCTAAATTACTCTTTGATACCAAGTTTAAAACATAAGAAAGCTGATACTTCACTGTTCTTCAGGTTAATGGATCTCAAGATAAGCTAAACTTTTATGCAGGCAGAGGAAGTAAGCCCTAAGAAAGTGCAGTATGATCACCTTACTGCCTGATTCATCACTCCCCAAGTATTATGTGCTGGTAAACACCTACATTTTTCATTTATGAAGTTATTATTTTTTCTTCTAGCTGATCTTAACATGCAGCAGTAGCATTAATAAGCACCTCAATGTCTGTCAAATAAGACAAATTCCTAGGTGCTCTACTTATCTCTAATGTGCTTTACAAATATTAATTTTGCCTTCATATGCCCGTCCTCCCCCTCACCAGTAGGGAAGTTGCATAACCCCAACACCACAGAGCCGCTCGCTGCGTCATCGCCCAAAGTGGAATTTCTGAGCAGGGGCTGGCACTCCCCCAGGGCAGCACAGGACAGCTCATGGTGTAACTCACAAATAAAGAAAGATTTTCAACCCTGTGACATAAGGGGCACAGAACCCTGACTCTGGAAGATGCCATGGGAAAGTAAAAAAGCAGCACTTCAGTGACTGCAGCAAGAGCTAGTTATCTGATCCTCCTGCAGGGTCATTCTGGCTTTGCAAACTCGCAGGGGGTCAGGCCCACCTCCTCAGGTGGTATCAATTGCCTCTTCTGCTCAGCTACTCTGCCATGTGAGGCACCTCCACCAGCACTGCAATCAGCTGCTGACATGCAACACCTGGACAATGCCAGAGGACCCTGCTAAAACCTCCAGTTAGAGCTGGACCTGCCTAGGCCAAAACACATGCACATAATTATTAGCTCTGTTCTCACCTGAGAACAAAGCAGGCTTCCTGACGCTGCTGAAGCACTCAAAATTGCTTTAATATCAGCAAAACAAGTACCAGGAAAAATATCCACACTCCACCTTCTAAAAATATTACCTTGGTCAAATGCAAAACTACGTAGACAAAGAGACAACAGAGAGAAGACCGATGCCTGAGTTTATTTTAAACACAGACCACTGAAATTAGGATAGAAATGTTAAGAGTCTCTCTTGCCATCAGCAGAATGACACAAATCCCACTCGTCAGGTCTGTCCCTTGCCGCCAGTCTCTGGGGGGGCTTCCCCACTTTCTCCCTCTGTAGGATGACTTTGAGACCCGGTATCAGCCGTGCTTTCCAGAAGCAGTTCCAAGGCTTCCTCACCAATCACACGTCTCACCTTCTCCCCTTTGGCTGCCAGGATTTCCTCGATATTCCTTAACAGCAATTTGAAAACCAACAGTGACGCAACAGCAAAGGCTGGACAGAAGAGTCTAGTGTGGGCTCTCTCCTTTACGCCTTACTCTCGGTATTAACACTACACAGTGAATCAGCACATAAGCATTACCGCGGTATCTTTCCGTCAGTTTGGGAAAGAGAACTATCCAAACCTCCTAGGACTATTTTTATCCATTAGGATCAATAATTTAGCAATTATGGTAAAACTGAATTTTTTAAAGATATCTAAGAGAGTTAGAAATCATTGAAATTCAACAGCACATGGGTCCCCACATGTGAAACACTTAGCCAGGGTAACCTAGCAGTGACTTAATAAAGCCTGAGGGAGAACAGAAGAACACCACGTGCAACAATTCACCTGCTGGCACCAACAAGAACGCCTGCACCTCATGCAGCTTCTGTTGCTGCTTTACACTACTTATTTGGATCCTAGATAGTGATGTTCAAATTACAGGAAACTGTAACACCCCATTCGTGTGCCTTAAGAAACTGGATGAAATATAAAATTATACCAAATGAAACCTCTGCTTTGATCTAAACCACATTTTAAAAGCATCAAAGAAATAATACATCAGCTCTGGAGGATCCGGTTATATCTCAACAGTCTTTTCCCTTGCTAAATGAAAGTGTTGCAGACACACCTACCTTTTTCCTTCCAGATCTGAAAACCATCCTAAGTTATCTGCTATGACGTGGTGATTCTTGCAGCCAGGGCACTTCACAATGACCACCCCTTTATGGTAAGCTAACTTGGAAATTGTTTTTGCTGATCGTGTCTGGCAGACCTACAAAGCAAACAGATAGTAACAACAGATAATAACTGCAGCTTCTGGACTTTCAAAAGGAAAATATTTTACCTGATTGGAAAACTTATTTTCCCCTCCATCCTCTCTAGCTACTGCAAGACAGCTTGATCATAGCACAACACCATGCAACTCCACAAGCATTTTGCAGTTCTGGTCCACAGAAGAGACACAGCCCCACAACCTGCCCTTCCCAGGCTGTCCGGTCTGTCCCTTGCTTCTTTGTGAAAGGAGCAGTAAATAGAGAATGGTTTTCATTGCAGTAAATGGCCATGAAAGTGCAAAAACTAAAATAAAATATTGATGACTTGGGCAGTTCTGGTGCCGCTGATTTGTACACTGTGAGTTTTAAACTTTGGACATTTCACCAACATCTTCAGCTGCTTTGGGCTTATTTTAAAAGCATTAATTTACTGCACTAAGAAAACGCTACTGTTATGTTGAATTTAAAAAAAACAAAAACTAAACAACAACAACAAAAAAAAACCCTGACCCTGCTACCAAAACCTGTTGCTTGCAAAGGCAGCCAGGGGGCTGGCTTCAATAAACACGTTTGTTTTTAACACACTTAAAGGAAGGAAATGGGAAGCGATTTCGGTGGCCACCAGCCCCGGCGCTGCCTGTCGCAAGAGCGGGGCTGCGGGCACTCGGGGAAGGGCCGCCGCCGTCATGGGGACTTTTCTGGGGGGAAGGCGCAGTTTCCTCTTCGCTGGCGCCGCGGGGCCCGCCCGNTGGGGCGGGCGCTGAGGCGGGGGCGGCCATGTCGAGGCTCGGCCCGTGCCGGGAAAGGGGCAGGAGCTGAACACCGCCCCCGGCCTCCGGTCCGCGCCGAGCAGCACGGGGCGCAGCCACGGCCGCTGCCCCGAAAGGGACCCGCGAGCCGCTTCCGGGCACGACCGAAGGCTTTTTCAGCGTTCTGCATCAACAGCACCCTCCCCTCCTTTTCTCTGTTTCCTTTTGCACGTAGGAATTCCATACGAGCCTGGAATACAGAGCAGGCTCTAAAAAAGGCAGAAGCGCCTACCCGTGCTGTGTGTGAGACAGAGCTGGTACCAGGCACGCACGGGCAGGTTTATTGATGCACTGCACACCCCTCACACCACTAACGAGAACAAAGGGCTGAACAACAGAGAGGGAGGGGGAAGGCGCAATGCTAAAAATACAGTACAGTTACAAACTAACTTTTGATAAGTGTTTGTTTAGATGGTTTTAAAATCCAAGCAGTCCACTTGAAGGGAGAGAAATAAACATCACATCGCAGCCCCCAGGCCTGTGCTGTTTGCCTCGCAGGTCAACTCCTGCTCTTAAGAGCCCTCGGTGTCAGTGTTGTCACTGCCGGTGGTGTTTTCCCAATCTGCTTCGTGGTGTTGTCCCTTCGGTACTCTTCGCATTGCCCTTTTTCTGAAAACGAGACTAGATATTACATTTTTAGAAGGTGTTTTTCCACAAAGTAGCACTTGAATTATTTTTTGGGGAGCTTACTAGGGAGGTTCAGGATGTATCCACTCAGTGTTTAGTTGAACATGACAGTTTACTCACATATCCAACAAAGCTGTAACTGGCAGCAAGCACAGGGTAAGCAGAATTGGTCTAAACCAATTAAGGCATTCTGTTTCTTGAAGCATGGTGTATTTTTGATACTCAGCTGAAGGCAAGAAATCCTAGCCAGTTATTTCTTTAATAAAAGTAGCATTGCCAAGAGTCAAAAAGAATTGTTTACAGTACCATTAGGAGCATTTCTATCTGGTGTGAGAACTCAGGTTGCTGTTTTACAAGGTTTTTGTTGTTCTCAATCTCCATAAAGGCAGTGATCAGTGAAGACACCAATATTTGGAGAATGCACCTTCAAACAAGAGGACTGAGGGTGGAAATCTGCTCCTATTCGCAATCATAGGAGCTTGGTCTTGAATGTTAGCAATGTGTCAGATGGACAGTGAATGTGAGATGGATCTCACCTACATGGAAGAAATCTATCAAAGATATTAAACTAGCAGTTCTTCGCAGCACCCCCTGCTATGGAACCACCTCTATGTTCTAGAGCAAATGCTATCATTGCTATCCTGGCTACCTCTGGTACTAAAACAGAGGCATCAGCTGTTTCAGCTAGAAGCTTGAACCTCTGAAGATCTGTAGAGAATATATGTCCTCCATGAGTCAAGTTTGGGGACAGGGGACAAGAGGAACAGAGGAAATACATACAACAAGCTAATCAATTAAGTCGCAAAGTTATGTCTAAATTAGTCCTGCTTACTAAAGGCCAGACCTTCGGTAACGCTCAAAGCAGTCCTTCATCCTCCTCCGCTCCTTTTCTGCTAGTTCCTCGTTGGGCAAGCCACACTCCTTGAACCGAAAAAAAAAAATGCAAACAAGTATGAACTGCATTCCTCTGGAGATCAGATCAATGTTATTATCTGGTAGTGCAAACCTGTTCTGTAAAGATGGCCAGTTTTGAGGCTGATGTACTGTATCTGGCCTCTGCAACGTAAGGTTGCAAACCATCCAAAGAAGCCTGATGATCTCCTCTCAGGCTTGTTTGTGTTCTGAATCATTTCACATTTAAATGAAGGGGAAAAAATGGAAACCTATGCCTTAAAATGACAAAGCATAGCTGTTCATTACCAAAACCCTCAAAACTACAGAAGTACTCCAGTCTGCAGAGCTAGCTCCTGCACCTGCTTGGGCCTGTACAATGAAGTATAGTGTGTTCACTTTGGGCTGTCCACTATTGCGTGTCCAGGATGGTAATACATCTCTGTTTCACCTAGTTTTACCGTGTTTATTCTCTCCCAGTTGCAAATTTGAAATTCTGTTTTGTCAGTGATACCGCAGACAATTAAACTGAAAAACAAACATAACCAGAGATAAAGGCCAGAAAATAATTAGATGTTCCTAAACAAAGATGGAGAAATAACCAGCAGATGAGTGTTCTGCTGTTCAGAGCTCACCCTTTTTGGAGGGTGCATTTTGCACAGAGTGATTTCTGGAAAAGCAGTAGCTGCTTCCATGCTTCTCAAACCCGGTAAATCTATCATTAACAAGACCACTAAAGATCACAAACCCCAGTCAGAGTAAAGAAGAGCCCACAAAGGTTCTCTTACAGTTGGTGACTCTGAAGGCAGATTGCTCTCTCGAATGCTAAATTGCTGGTTTTGTCCTTCAGGGCAATCTTCTAAGAGAAGGAAAAATCACAGCTTTAGTCATAGTTGCCATTGTGAAGTAACTTCTTCCACCAGTTCAGCAAACAACAATAGCTGCAATGTAACAGCTGCCCAACAGTACACAGTCAACAGCAGAACTGAAACCAAGCCTGAAGACATTTAGGATTCAGTCCTGTAACAATGCACAAGTCACTGCTCATTTTACTTGACACCCTGACTCTTGCTTATGATGACTGACTTCCCCATCAGGCTCAGAAAGAGACACCATCTATCTAGTTTCTCCTTATGGGGGAGCAAAATGAACCTTTGCAAAGCAGCAGCTCTGCTTAACATCATTAAAAAAAACAATCGTGTTGGAGATGACCATGAGAAATCATGAAAAATGTGACTTTAAATCCTAATTTGTTCCTGTTCCCCAGCAACTAAGTTGTACATACCAAGATACTTAACATCAGACCATATTTTAGTGAAACTCCTTATGTAGTAATCAGGTACCTGATTTTGAACTGAGTGAGGTAGAGTAATAAAAGGCTTTTTGGATCAGTGTTGTTTAGCTTTTGTGAAAAATCTCCCATCTCCATGAATGAAAAGATCACTTAGATCTTCCAGGAGATCAGAACAGAAAGTTTCTTCTTCTGTGCTAGTTGCCTTCCTTTCTAAACATATTTTGAAGGAGAATCTCAGGTTCTTAGACGAGCCTGTTAATTCCTCTCCGCACTGCTGAATCATTTCCACTGGGGATGCCACAAAAACAGAACCAGTGACAACATTAATTACATGGTTCTGCTTTTGTGAAAACAGCCTGCAACATAAAAGGGAGAGGGGAAGGCAAAATCCCTGAAGAAAGCCACGTGGTCCTGTTGAAGTAGAAGGATGCTTGCTCTGTTCTCAGCTCAGCCACAAATGCAAGAGGACTGGGGGAAAAAAAAGGCACGCAGGAGCTGTTTCTCAAAGACACCATGTACCAGGTGATTTTTCCTGGACAAATTAAGACAACAAATAACTGAAAAAAAGGCTCAAGGACCTAGGATAGTCTAATGACACAACTTTTGCCATGTCATTCAGCTATGTGAAAGACCATTTCAGAGACCATGTAGTAAACAGCATGTAGAGCTTTTTCTCTCCAAAAAGCTGTACAAGCATTCTGGGGACATGTTCTCCTCTTTACAGATGAGGTGGTGGTATGGCAGAATGCCTTGGTATTCTAGAAGCCTTGATTTACGGGTACCTATTCTGAATAATCTCAAGGAGGCTTTACTCAAGAGTGCCAAGCATGCCCCACTGAGAAGCATCTCTCACAAACTGAGTCCCCAGTCACACTACCTCTTCTCCACTAAAAGTAAAAAGCAGGGATGTCTTTTCCTGCCCCTTTGGAACACTAGACTATCCTTCAAGAGTTCTGCTCTGTGTTTTGCCCAACAAAAGCCTTACTTTTAGTCGGCTCTGTATCTTCATCTAGATGACCATGAAGAGTAAGCTATGGGACAGAAACAAAGCAAGGTCATAAGAACTGCCCCTTATTCCTTGTCAGACAGTAGCTAGGAACAGATGGAAGAACATAAGACACAGGACAGGCGTATAACTGACCTTTCCCTACTGTATCTTGCTGTCAGCAAAACAGGAGACATTCTGAGCCAAAAGTTACAGATTTGCTCATAGATTTATCCTTCATGACTACATCCAGTTCTTTTGGCCTCATTTATGCATTTTGTCTCTAGACAATGTGACAATCTCTTACACAATGAAATTATGAACTAAGTAGAAACTCTACTACAGATGTCCCCAGGGTAATTCTTTTGCCTGTTCTCCCACAACAGACAACTAGAAGCAACTCAAAATAATTTGATTCCCTTGGTCTGCTTAGACTCAACAAATTTTGTCGTAACTGTGTCCCTACACTTAGAAATCTCAGGACACAGGGAGAATCTACCACTAGTCTGTTAGTCTGTTTTTGCTGCATCTGTGCTTTTTTATGTCATTGAAATGAGACTGACCCATAGACTGAAAACTGCTATCTCTTTGGGAATTGAGCATAACTGAGGAACTTGAAACCATCCCAGCAGAAAGTAAAATGTAAACAAGACACACTACTCACTTCCTGGGAATCTCTGGAAGAGGTGTCATCCAGGTCAGAAGTCTGAAATAGAACCAGTAAGTTAATCATTCCTTGTGAGCAATGAAGTGGCAGAATGTATAGGAGACGGAAAGCTTCAGAAAACACATTTGTGGACTTCCTCCTTCCTACAATCTTGTCTCACCACTTGGAGAAAGTACACAAGATGCCACACTAATTAAAAGCTCCTGGATATCTAATTTAGTTCCAGAAACCCTTATACCCTGGCTCCCATTTCATCCAAATGGTTCATATGTGGTCTCTATTAACAGAGTTCACTCTTTGGTGGTTGATGATCCTCTTATCATCTTTGGACGTAGTCCAAACACAGAAGGCTTCAGCTTGCATCAGTCCAACTTATCCATGCCTGAAAACAGGGTGAGGTAATAGGAACCATCAGGTCTTTCATTTTTCTAAACTCAGCGTTTGCATGAAATGGTTACCCAAGCAGCTGGCCACTGCTTGCTGAATTCAAACTGGTCTGGTCTGAAGGCCTCAGAACAGTCACATTCTGGGCCTAAACTCAGCTTTCCAACCCATCATACACATGACAACCCCACAGGCATACCAGTGCGGGTAGCTCCAGTTGCAACCTTTTCAGCTTGGCTTCAGTAGCCAGTAACTGACTCTCCTTTTGGAAGAGCTGCAGCTGCATTTCGTCACATCGCTCCCCCAGCTCCCGAATCTGCTTCCGGTAGGTGTCCCTCTCAACCAGGTTTTTGGAGTACTGAGTATAGAACTGCTCTCTGGTCAACAGTGCCTGGTGTAAGAGGCAACATGTTGTGGCACATCACACAACAGTACATTCAGGGTTACAATATCTGCCCACTTCAAGCAGCAAACCAGGGATTAGCAGCAGCTCCAGGAGGAATGTTTTATCACCTGGTCTCTTTCTGAAGCCACTTCTTCCATCTGCTGCAAGACAGCTTCAATCCGTTTTTTATACATCTGGGAGTCCTTCCTCAGAGATGTGCACTGTAGTTCAAGCATCTCTTTTTCCTCTGCATACTGTTGAGACATGGTCAAAAGCACCCTGCTTGTGGGGTGGGTCTGAGCTAGAATCTCACCCCTTCTGCTCTACACCACAGATTGCTAGAGCCAGAGCTCCCTGCAACATCAAAGTTCAGCCAGACTGTTCAGTTGGAACAAAGCTGACCAGAAGACAGGTCAACATGAGGAGGAGGACTGCTGACATGATGGATTTACATGCACCACAGTTGTCAATCATGATAAAAGCTTCCATCACCCTCCAGGCTGAGGCATGGACTGTTAATTAACAGACACAGGCATCAACAGGTAACACAGTTAATGTCACAGACACAGAATGCTAAAATGTTAACATGCCTTTTTCCTCAAACTGTAACATGGACCCTACAGCAGGAGCAGCAGGGATTGCTGCTGAGCAGCTCCCCCACTCCAATGGCAAGACGTTGCAGGTGCTTCATCTGCCTATCTTATGCATTGACCCCCAGCAGAAATTTGCACTGCATCACATACTTTGTCTTGGAGCACCTCCGCTTGTCGCAGCTCCTTGCGAAGGTTGTAAATGGTGTTCATCAGCTCCCGGCGTTCTTCTAGTATCTGGCTACAGTCATTCTCCAGAGTTTCGTTGGAGAGGCTCTTCTCCAAATTCTGTTCCCTGGCAACCTGCTGGACAAAGAAGAAAGTGAGATACAGCAACCATCTAATTCCATATTAACTCGCTCTCCACAAGTCCTGTGTGCTCTATTTGACTTGGGAGAACAAGGGCACAGCTGACCCACACAATCTTCAGTACAGCCCCATCGCTGCCCTAGCTGGGACAAATAATCACTTTTTAGGATTCCATACCCAATCACCCCCACCAACCTGGAGAGTGTTCTCCAGCTCCTGATTCTTGGCCAAAAGTAACTCCTTCTCCTGCTGGATCTCCCACATCACCTCATGGCTTGGACGCTGCTCTATGGCATGCTTCAGTTTCATTGTGTGCTTACGCTCCAGTTTGCAGTCATCCTCAGCCTTCATGAGGCTGTGCTTCAAGTGATCAATCTACAAGGAGGTTCAGAGCTCATCAGTAACAGGAAGAAAAGTCTGGCCTCCAAAAGCAGTTCTCTTGTGGCAGAGTTCTCCCTCCATTACCCACACAAACATGGGGCAAGTTTTTCCTCAACTCTGTTTTCCTCAGGAAGTTTGGTGATCTGGGGACCAGAGTCCTGCCTGTGTGCTAAATGGGTACAACATGCTGGTCCTGTACTGCCCTTGTGAGAGGGCCCAGACTCAAATGAGGAGAAGACTTAATTCTTGACAGCACAGCTTGTAATACATGGGCCTACAGGTCTGAGCAAGGGCCCACCAAGACATGCCACCTGCTAAGAAATAGGCACAGTACCTCATACTAGCCTGGTCCTGACCATCCCAGGCAAAGACATGTCTGGTGCACAACACAGCCCTTCAGGGATCAATTAAGAAGCAGGAAGCTGAAGAAAAGGGTGACTGACCTCTAGGAGCAGGTCCCGGTTCTTCATGAGGGCAGCGCTCTTCTCCTCACTCTGTTTGGCATAGCTCATTGCCAGGTTGTAGTTCTCATCCTTGCACTTCCGCAGCTCCTTGCTCAGACTGTCCCGCTCCTCCTTCATCTTCTGTGCCCGCTCTTGGTGCTTACGGAGCAGGCTGTCCCTCACCCACATCTCTCTGATCGCGTTCTCTTTGGTGTGCAGCCACATGGTGAGCTCCTGGGCCTTCTGCTGCTCCTCCTGCACAGTCCTCTGCAGCTTCATGATCTCATTCATCAGCAGCTGGCTCAGGCCGGATTCCCCAGCTGTGTCTGTTGGGTGGGCAGGCATCAGCCAGTGCTGTCCTGTCTGCTCCCCAGATACACATGCAGCACTGATTCCCACCACTTATCACTGTAGCTCAGGATCAGCACATGCAAACCCTGAAGATACATGTGACCAGACCATCTATGTTGTTTCCCTGCTGCCCTTCCCCTCTCTGTATCACAGTGTCACTGATAGAAAAACAGGCAGAAGGAAGAAACAAATCCTCCTGCTTCCCCCTCCACCCTCCCAGGTCCAGCAATGCTGGACAGCAGGGCCATTCTTGCCAGACTCCTTCGCAAAGCACACAGGGAAGAAGCTAGGGAACGCTCCTGACTCTGCTTGCCTCAGCTGTGGAGAGGAAAAAGCAGAGGTGAATTCCCTCTTAAGTTGCACAGCAACATAAATGAAGAGCTGTTTTTCAGAACTCAAACATTACCTATAATCATAGAGAAAACCCTGCTTGGCTCCTTGCCGGTTATTTTCTTATACAGTTGTGGATAATAAAGCTCAAGACTCTCCATAAATGCCTCAAAGCCCTTGCGTCCCGTTCGCTGAAGAATGTCCAGGAGAACACCTGAAACAACAGCAATAGTTCTATTAGTCTTCTTTTCCTATTTCTAACAGAACAAAGAGTTGCTCCAGTTTCCCCAAATGCAGGTGAAGGTCCCTGGGATCAAATCTCCCTGTCAATCCTAAGCCAACTGCTCAGTAGTAGCAGTAGTAGCAATACAAGAGTATTTTAACTGTGGAGGAACAATTAAAACTTAACTCTTGTACCTAGCTCCTACTACAGCAGGTGCAAAAAGCAGATCTCAGAAGGGTGCTTTGTTATCCTGACAGCTACAGGAAAGGTAAGCTAAAATGAAGCACCACGATGGTTTCTGCAGCTTGAGGCTCCACTCCCAAATATCAGAGTCAAATATAAGAAAAAAAGGGCCACTAGGTAAGAACACTACATGTGGCTAGAGAGGTAGCAGAGACAAGCCTAAGGAAGCCTGGACTTATGACTTTGAGCTCAGTTGCCTACTTTGCCTATAAATAACTCTGTACCAAATCAAGCCCAAGGTGCAGACAAGTGTCTGCAGTTTCCCGACCTGGAAAACAGGGAATATAAATTTTTTCTATGACCCTCAGTAACTTATCAGTAAGTGTTAAAAATCCAGAAAATATACTAATAGCATAATGAATTCTATCACGGCGATAAAGAATTTACTTAATGTGTTGCCAGTGTTCCCTCAAATGCCAGAAGATAGGAATGAGGGACAATACACACTGAATTAATCTTGGAAATCTCCCCCTGCAAAATTGTTACAGAAGAATAACCTTGTAGGCCAGACCAAAGCAACTCACTCCCTTATACTAATCTAGAAATCCAGAACACCAAAAGGCTGCACACCCTTTATGCTCCCATTACCCTTACACAGCTTAGGAATGCATCCATAGAGCCATCTCCATTCCTCCGCTCCCCACAATGTTGTGCTGGGGAAAGCGGCTGCATAGGTCTGCTTACAACATCTGTGTCTCAACACAGGCAGACAGTAACCTTAGAAGCAATGCTTTCCTTCAGGCCCAGTATGCTATCAGAGAATGGTTTGGGTTGGAAGGGACCTCAAAGCTCACCCAGTCCCAGCCCCTGCCATGGGCACGACACCTCCACCAGCCCAGGCTGCCCAAAGCCCCCTCCAGCCTGGCCCTGGGCGCTTCCAGGGATGGGGCATCCACAGCTCCTCTGGGTAACCTGTTCCAGTGCCTCACCACCCTCACAGTAAAGAATTTCTTCCTAATACCTAATCTAGATCTACCCTCTTTTAGCTTAAAGCTGTTACCCCTTGTCCTGCTCCCTGATAAAAAGTCCCTCTCCTGCTTTCTCGTAGGTTCCCTTTAGGTACTGGAAGGACAACACGCTCTTCCAATCTACTCCCAAGAGCCAACAGAGTATGAGATTATCTTCAGAACCAAAGGCTGCACTTCACCCACCTGCTTTCCGTTTGCGCATGACCAGGCTGGGGTCATTGAGAACTTGTTCCTCATCATCATGGTTTATCACTTGGCACTGGCGAAGATATGGTGTTATACGGGAAGGATCTATCACAGAGATCAGTTTCACCCGGAAGTTTTCCAGGTTATTCCAACATGTCTCATCCTTATCATCTTCCAACATGATGGTGAGTGAGAAGTATTAGTGAGCTGTCTTGTCCTTCCCTAAAAACAAAAACAGAAAACAAGAAAGCAGACTCTAAGCCTCCTGGAAAAGTGTGGGTGGTGGTGGGAAACCAAGGATGTTCACTGACTGAGAATGGAAAAGTCTTTTAGAGAGCAGAACACATCTCTCATGTCGTCTTTAACTCGGCACTCGCAAATAACTTGCAGAACGTGATGAAACACTGCAGGTGTGCCTGCAAGAACAGTGGAGTACCAGACTGGAGATACCAGCAGCTGTGAGACCAGTGCCAATGCTGCTGACACATACATGAAGGAGAGTCAGTGTGAAATTCTGAGAAACCAAAAAAAAAAAAAAAAAGCTTGACGATCTCCCTCCAACCAGCTGAAAGTCTCCCAGATCACTGCAAGAGGAAAGGGAAACTGCTTACCAACAGGACCATTGGTGACAGGAAAGCCATTCCTCTGTGAATAGAGGAAAATATGACTAACTCTAGATTCCCAACAGTGTACCCCAAGACGGCACTGTCAAGTTTCATTGACTTCACCATAAGTTCTCCAGATGCTCGGCTATGCTCACAATTAAATCTTGAATTTGATCCCAACGAACAACACAAAAAAGGGTGGAATACAACACAAGATGAGCTGATGGCAAACAGCAATTTTCAACTTTGAAACTAAGCATCTTCTGAAGAAGTGAAAGCATCTTCGAAGGTCTCTTAATTAGCTATTGCCTCTACTTTTTAAACAGTTCACACTCTTCCTCCTCCATCTCCCAGCATTTGAGAGCCCTGCATTGTCTGGCTACACAATCACTAAATATAACACCCACAAAACACTTTGTGAAAACCCCCAGTGGTGATAGCCTTAACTGCATTCAGCTGTAGTCATTCAAGAGCTGTTTTTTCTGCATCCTGTCCTTTATCCATGTGCAAAGGAAGGGAACACACAGCTATACACAATTTACTCTGTAAACACTGATGCAAATCATGCACCAAGAAACCATGAGTTCTGTTCCCTTTCACATCCACCTCACAGATTTCACCTGTGCAGCTTCAGCAATTTATGTTCTCCAATAGCACGTGTGAAGAGTGCCTCTGTGTGTTTGGTGGGAGCTTACTTCAGTGCTCCCCACAGCTGCTGCACTGTGAGGTTACTAGTTACTTTCCTCCCAATTAAAGCCTGCTATTCATCACAGGCAGAAAAGCTACTACTCTTCAGCCAGGAAACATGCAGGTAAACAAAAGCAGAGAATTAAACACTTCTGTACTCAGACTTTTGTCTGAAGTCAGTTTTATCAATTCAAATAAGAAAGAAGGCATTATTTTTTATTTCTTTGCCCCTTTGTAGTCACCTTGTTCCATAATGAGTATCATCTGTAATCCCAGCCATTAATTGCTATGCTCACATCACATGTATGAGCTAGCTGCAGTAGCCACGTTATTTCCAGTGGCTGCCAGCAACCTTAGTGTTCATGTTTTTAGCTGTTTTGTTTGATTCGGGGCAGAGAGGAAACAGAGTTCTGACTATACAGGGGCTAAGATTTCTCTCACGTCTTACTGCACCTCTCTGAGCACTTATTTCGCTGTTTCTGTACAGGCAAGGACTCCAAACATTTCCAGTACATACTTGTTACACATTACATTGTCAGGGAGCTTCAATGAGCTGTACTGACACAGAACTAGTCATTACTTATCATATAAAAAAATACCTTGCTTTGCCTGACATCAAACCAGTCCCAGCAGATTACAAGCAGAAGTGCATTCTCCTGTTAATAAACACCACACCCGCCCCTCAGAGATGTAAAAATAAAAAAGTTATCCCTGTCAATATAAACCATTCTGCATTACATGGACTCACCTGGGCCTGTGCAGTCAAAAGCCTTCTCGTCTCTTATCCAGATCTGGGAAAACTCATCTGTGTTCTGTCTCTGAGGAAGTGTCTGGGCTGCAGCCTTCCTTTATATTCTGGTTAGAGCAAAGATCATTCCAGGAACAAAACTGATTCAAGAAAAGGGGAAACTACTCAGCTACACTCTGAGATGGGTACAGGGAGAGAGTAATAACGGGACCAAAAAAAAAAAAAAAAAAGGGAAGCCAGAATGGGTGATGGGGGAGGAGAATGAAAGCTGATGACATTGCAAGTCACCAGCATTACATATGCAGTGCTCTTAGACTCACTCTGACTTGGTTTTCCAATCTGTACCACTGAAGTACCAGCTATGGTCAGGAAAGTTTCTTTGTGTAGAAAGACCGAAAAAATGAAGGTCACAGGCACAGGTCTGTCCAGCTTATTACAGGGGACAAAACAAGCCACTAAGAGTTAGAAGACAGAAGCTCTTCAAGATGGCCTTTCAGCCATTAATGTAACATCTTTGAATACAAATGCTGGTGGCAAGAATGTTTTCTTGGTTTAAAGTTCAGATGAGAGGGATGATTTCTAAAGTGATGCCTCTAATTTTGGATGTTCTTAAGCTTCAAGCATAATTATGACAACTGAAGATTTTGAAGGAAAGGGAGTCAAGACTTGGCAAAGCAAGGAACATAACCCACAATCCCCAAATGACAGGCTGTAGCTCTAACAGTTATTAAAGGAGCAGCACAGCAAGCAGCAATGTGGTGATGTTAAACATCAATAGACCTTCAACTGCCTCCCTCCCTTCCCGCAATCCTAGAACTGTAGCTGCAACAAAAATTCACTACCAGCCTGTTTTAAAAAAGTCTTGAGAATGTACACGCTCTGATACCATGGCAGCATGACACATTTTCCCATTAGCTTCCCACTCTATTCGTTCTGCTTTCTAAATAACTGGAGAGTTCCCCCATGTCTTCCTTAGGAACAGGCCAGAGATGCCCAGAGATTCTATAACCCTGTGCTTCTTGTTAGACACTAAATTCACTTCACACTAAAAAAGATACAGTTCCTCTATTAGTTATGCCCTTGCTGAAGGGATGTAATCAGAATGCCTGCTAATTGACCAATCTCTACTCAAAAGGTTTTGTTCTTTAGTAATACGATTAGTTTAATACCGAAAAAAGAGTGAAAACAAAGACAGCTTCTTCTGATAGCTATACAACTTTCTCCACAAGCAGTAAGATTACAAAGGCTTCTCCAGTGGCATTTGCAAAGAACAGCAATCATTTAGAGCATAGTTCATGTTTACTACCAATACCTGATGGTAACAGTCCTGTGGTGAATGGTGCACAGAACCGTACGGCAGACCTTCTGCCATGCGAATTTATTGGAAAAAAAGCTACACTGCAAGAGGAAAACTATTTCAAAATACTTCCTCCTGCTCCATAGTGTCTTGACACCCAACTAGAGCAACCTTAGTACCCCCACTGTCCCTCCATCCTCAGCGCTGCCTAAAGGGCCCTCATAGAAATATTACACCTCACAGCACACTAAACTCATTGCTATGCTCTTGGGAAGCTTAGCCAGCACAGTGGAATGAAACTTTCTGTAGCATCTACCCACTAGATTTTTCCAGCTTTGACTCAGCTAGCCTTGTACCTCTCTGTAAGACAGAAATTGCTGTTTTATGAATGAGGAAACAAGCTTTTGTTAAGTGATTTGCTGATGGCTGTATGGGGCAGGCTGTGGAAGAATCAGGAAAGAATCCAAGCGTAATTCAATCCTGCATTTTTAGCTGCATGCATATTCATTTTCCATGTTCTCCCTGGCTTGCTTTCATGTGGCTTACAAACTTCATTTTTCTCATTAGCAATCACACTCATACACACATTATCAAACACACTGTTTACCATAAAAACCACAGAACACATCAATAGTTTAAGTGAGAAAAATAAAACATCTGTATTTCAACAAATACTCAAGACTCATTTTGATACAAAATTAATCTGCTTCTTATTCAGCAGCATTCAGTCAGCTTTCAAACAAAACACTGTCACAGTGTCACACTAAAAAAACATCTAATAAACCACATATTCTGAATATGGATAAACATTCACATAAATAGGGGCTGACACAAAAGGAAATAAATAACTATCGTTGCTGGCTTCCCCAGGTCTCCAGCAGTCTTTCCCCACAGCATTTATGGCAGGTGCTACTTTGAAAGAGAACAGAATAGGTCTGTGCCTCAAAGACTTCCCTCCAGCAATTTTGTTTCATTATTTGCAACTGGTCTAATAAGCAGACTTGGTTAGACGATGGGTAACCACTCCAGCCATGCTCCTCTCTTCCCGAGGTCTGTCTGGTCAGTTTGTTGGAAGCATTAGAAGTGAATAGTGCAAAGAATATCTCCTACTGCCATGTGGCAAGGCAGACCTCATTCAAGTGACTCCTATAACAGAGCACAAACAACTCCAATTAGTCACAGGACTTTTTATAGGGAAGCTAACATTTTGGAGTTTCTAAAGCCAGTTTTAAAGAAGAAAACAAAACTAAACAAAACAACAATCTTATCCCACAAGCAAGCAAATCAAACACTATTCATGCTCATTTGGTCCATTTCACCAAAGGCCTCAGCACCTATTAAAACATCACACACTTGTACCCTATAGAAGCTGCTCTGGTATACGTGGAGAGAAATGAAGCCATGTTGGGGAGGGGAACAAAAGTTGTTCAGAGATGAAGCTTTAAAGAAACTCCAGTAAAGTACCCACCAGTCTTAAGCCCTGGCTTCCCACCAACTTTTAATACTATGCCTCACCTCCTCTTAACGACTCGTGAGACAGGCTACATAGGGCATCAAACCACACAGCAAGCTGCCACTACCTGCCCAGGACCTACAGGACAGTCTCACAACACAGAGCAAGGACGTCCTGCTACCAGCCTGCTGGAACCTGCGGCAAGGATTTACTTTGGCTTCTGCTGCAAGTGTTTAGCACTCCCACACACAAACCCTTTTCTTCAGCAGCAGCTGCCCAGGCTTTCCTAGTTTGTCCCACAAACCATGAACCATCACCGTTCTTATACTGGCCTCATTTTAGCAGCCAAGTCTGTAGAATACTGCTAACTAAGGATAATACTAATAAGCAGTAGCATGTTCTAAAAGGCGGCCAACTGCTTGAACTTCATGGCTTTTATACAGAATTCTATCATGCAGACATCAACTTTCCCTCCCCCTGAAAGTCACAGTATTAATATATGATTGATGGGTGACTGCAGAACTCTGTGTGCTAAGGGAAGGGAAGTCAAAACCATTTCAATCTGCTCCTAGGGTAATGATTCATTGTCTGAGCTGTGCCACAGACAGAGGTATTTCAGGTTCTCTCTTCAAAGGCAAGAAATACAAGATTCACAGAATGGCTACTTACATTTCCTTCTCACATCCTCCTCCTTTTCCTGAGGCGGGAACTTCTCCTGATTTGAGGAGCACAGGCATCAGTCACATCTGCGTAGGAGCCCAAGATGGATTGCGCAGCAAACTCTTCAGCTCCCATGCCCTGCAACATAAGCAGAACAGACTATTTGCACAGTAACACAAGACCCAGCATGATTTGCAACAAAACCCCTTCAACCGTATTTTTATTTTAGGGAGCTCAGCAAGATTTCCAAAACAATATTCCACTTACATTCAAAATCAATCATGGAACACAATGTTATATTACCATGATCACAGCTATCACAAAACATCCCAAATGCGTTAAATTTTCAGAGTTAAACCTTCAGCCAACACCGGCACTTCTTCCTGCAGGGTATGCTTCTGCTACCACTACCCAACCAGAACATTCCTGATGTAGTTTCTCTCTGCCTGGACATAATCATTTGTTAGAGAGGTTGCACATGCCAGAAGTGATGCTTTAGCTTTCACTGCTGGAGCCAGACAGTGCCCCAGACAACACAAGTCAACAGAAACTTCTGATTTATCATGAAACATACCCCTACAGCAAGCTTTTCACTGAAAAGCACCAAAAGAACAAACTGGGAATAGTGTTGCTTTCTGTATTGGACAGTCGTTGAATAAAAGAGCAAGAGGAAGCCTGGCAAAAGATGACAGGACTGAGGCTGACAGTAAGGCTATCAGGCAGTGAAGAATTGCTGGTGGCTTTTGGACCAGCTGTTCACAGTTCAAACTAACCAGAACTTGGCCCAGACACAAAAGCCAAAGCAGAAAGATAAATGCTTTTATTATGGGAAAGCTCCGATCTTCAGGCACCTTTGTCATCTTTTTGTAGAAACAGCCAGTCACCTTGTTTATTCATCTTCATTAGTGTTTCTTTTGTTTATTTTGGAGCAACAATTTATTGAAATGCAAGTTTGAACTACACGGCTTCCTGGCATGTGCTGTAAGAAACAGTGTTGGGCAGTAATAGATTTAATTTTAAAAAATAAATAAATATAACCAGAGACTGATTTTAGCTTGACATTATGGCTTAGATCGATCCGTACACTCTAACAATCTTTAGTCATATAAAATAATTCAGGATGAAGACCTCAAACAGCAACAGGAACAAACATACACAAGTCCCCTTACATTATAGGGGTTTAAAGGTTAAGTACAGTGAAAATCAAGGGCCTCATTTAAAAAATGCAGGAGTCAGGACAGCAGATTATAAACTGTAAGACGAATGGGGCTTCACCACAAGCAAAGTAAAATGATATCCACTTCTGGAAACTATCATGTCAAGTTTAATGTGCCACATAAAAGACAGGCCTTTACCCTTCTGCAGACTGAGGGCTCCCAGCTGAGCTACAGAGCTTCTTGTGTTATCAGGTGCAAAACTACACTTATTCAAAAGGACCAAATTTCTGCTACACTAAAGATTAGTGGGAGCAATATTTAGGTGGCAGTAACTTTCCACTATTAGTCCCTGGCACCCCTGTTTTACCTTATCTGGAAAATCAGCATCTTGGTCTCCAGGCTCATCACCAAACGTTCCATCCGACTGTACACCTGTTAATTCATTCCCAGAACTCTCTTCATCAGACACTTCCTTCTCACTCTGCCACTCCTCTTCATCACTCTCTTCATATTGCTTCCTGCTGGCTGACAGAGTTGTTGCCACTTTTGGAGGAGGCAGGGTTGCTAGTACAGCAGGGAGTGTAAAGGCTGCTAGGAATCTGGCTTTCAGTAGGAGAAAAGCAGGGTTATCGCCCAGTTTCTGCTGCACCAATTCTGTGATCGCATGCAAATCAACCCCAGAGCCCTCATCCTGACTGGCGTCAGAACGCAGAAGACTTGCTGCTTGCTCTTCCAGAGCTGCCTTCTGCAGAAGTAGCTTTGAGAGGGTTTTTAAGTTGCACAAAAAAGGTGGGAAATAAGGCAACCTGGTTTGCAGTGGTGGTACCTGGACACCTTGCTTCCCACTCAGCCACTCCTTCACTAGCTCCTCATCTTCAAGGGAAATCAAGCTAAAGTCAAGCAGAGTCTTTTCCGCACTAGAAGTGGTTGGCTGGGGTGGACCATCAGCAGGCTGTGTAGTGGGTGGTTTAGAGGCAATAGGTCTATTTTTCAACGCCTGGGCAGCAAAGCCCTCAGAGTTCCTTGGGACATTGTTACGAGGAACTGGATCTCCTGGCTGGAGCGCAGTCCCTTTTGTAAGGACGCCTGGGTTGGAATATGATCCATTTGTTGTAGTGGAGTCATAGTTCTTTCCCAAGCTAACGAGACTTGCTGGACTGTGGGAATCAGACTCTTGAGTACTTGCAGACGGCTGTGTTTGGGGCAGCAGCATAGCATGCAGGGTTGGTGCCTCAGCTGGAAGAGCATTCTGAGCTGCAGAGGAGTCAGAAGTCTTGGAGAAACTATCTGAACATGCAGACGTAGCAGAAGAAACACTGGATGTGCTGCATCCAGGATTGGCTGAGGTCACAGGTAAGAGACTTGTGGAATGGTTTACACTAGCTGTCCTTCCCAATGGCACCCCTTCAGCTAATTGGGAACTTGGTGCTCTCATCTCTGCACTGCTAGGGTGAGGCATATTTGCTCCAGCTGGTACAGGAGGCACTCCTAAACCAGAGACATTGCCACTGGGTGCCACACTTGCCTGACTTTGACTTCTCACAGCAGCAGCTGGCAGTCCTTGGGGAACACCCACTACAGTTTGCACAGAGGTGGGGAGCAACGCCTGTGGTGTTACAACCCACGTGATAGGTAGTACACTGTTGGGAATCAAACGGGAACCAGTCTGTGGAGTTACAAGAGCAGGCAACAGATTGACTGGCCTCTGTTGTAGCCCATTACTATTCGGTTCACAGGTAACTGCTGTGGAAAGAGACAATTTGGTGTTGCCAGACTCTATGCCAACAGGCACCACTGTAATTTGATGTGGCACAAAAGCTTGATTTTGCAATACTACTGGAACTGAGCTACCAGTTAGGACCTGACCATTGCACCCTCCTTGATTTGGGGCCTGCTCTGCTGCAGCTGGATTCAGGCCTGGAAAACCTCCTCCTCCAGGGCTACTTTCTGGAGCTTGCTCATCTAGTTCCTTACTGGATTGTACTTTTGTCCCTTGTGAGGAATCAGGGCTCTCCCCAGTTTCTGGCACTGATGAGGAATGGTTTTTGAGTACAATGGTGGTAGAAGTTGAGCCTGCAACAGAAGCAAATGCTGGCAATGGAGCTGGTGCACACTGTACTTGGCTATTTGTACAACCAACTGCTGCAGGTTTGCTCCCTGCTTGTGCAGAAGGAATGATTTGCTGTGGTGGGTGCTGGATTATCAAAGGTCCTGAAACGAGCATCTGTGGGGCAACAAATACTGTTCTCTGCATAGCCTTCTTAGCCCGTGATTCTCTTAGCCGCTTCTCTCTCAGCAGTTCTGAGACAGTTTTAGGCTTCTGCCTTTGCGCTTGGGCTGGAAGCGCTGCCTGCACGGCAAGAGCAGGAGTGCTGCTCTCAAGGACAGCAACAGAAGTCTCCCTTGCTTTTAAGGTAACAGGTCTCCTGACGGCATTCCTTGGTATGCCCCTCCGGGAGTTCCTCTGAGTACAAGGTCGCGACGAACTGCCTATAGAGGGGTGAAGAAAGGGGGAGGGGGGGAAAAAAAGTTTCAGCAGTATCTTCAAAAAGGAAAAAGGCTTTAGAAGCCATTCCTTAGCTATTAAACATCAAGTACCCTGCACAGGAGGTAGCAAAATTCCTGCTTGTGAGAGTTCCTACAACACTAGAGCATTTATTTAATCAAGCCCCATCCTGAGGTCCTTGGGATAACACTGATGCAGCAAGCTTAACTTGTTCAGTAATGACGTAATAGTTTTCCCAGAAATCACAGATGGGTTAGAAATGCACCTTAATACTGCACAGGAGGAAATGTGCTTGTCAGCGCAACACAGGCATTGCACACCAGCCAGGATGACAACAATAAACTGCGGTTTTGGTCAGTGCCTGCACGTTCACTCCAGCCCAGAGCCAGCACCTCGCTTGAGAAAAGCGTACAGTGGTAGTCTAGAGACTATCAGACAGGCACAATGCCAGTGGCCCCCCGGCCCTTCAGTATTTTTGCCATTCCTTACCAAAGGTAATGTATTGAGCCAATAACTGAAAGATCCAAGAGCTACCAAAAATGAGCAAGACAATGTAGTTTTGTTCCAAAAGTTCTCCTTCGGCTAAATTGGTCATTAATATAGCAGTGATGAATTAAGTGAAAGTTCTTGCACATCATAAAAATAAATGTTCTGGTAGGTACCTGAAGAGGTCTCCATATTTTGGGAAGCCTGCCAAAAAAAATTATATTAAATTATACTCGAGATATCTAAAGATCATTAAAACAGCACAGACGCAAATCAAACCCGCATCTGTCAACATCCCATACAAACGGCCACAAGAGACAGCACTTTACTGTGCTTCTAAACCAAAACAAACTGGTAACACAAACAGTACCACTTGCCACACTCATTGAAAAAAATCTACTTTAGTCAAGACTCCAGTGGGAAAAGCTTAGAAATAGATGATGTGCAATACCTGCTGAGGCCTTATTGCATTAGCCCTAAGAAGCTCTGACTGCTTTAGTCTTCCCTCACGAATAATCTTCATGCAGCCATTGGTATCAATCTGAAAGAGCTGCAAGATGAGAATTTCATTAAAATTTAATTCAGAACAAAAATGTTCTGGTAGAGCGAGTGACAATACAAGAAGGATGGGAGAAGCTTCACATGAAAGATCCTGGGTACATTTTCACACTTACAGAAAAAAATCCTGACAGTGTTAGAATGGATTCAGGATTTAGTAAACATCATATGCAAGCCCTGAGAACAGATTAATCCAGTAATTAGATGACTAATTTAAGGAAGAAAGATAAACCTTTTATTTAAGCATCAAATACAGAAATAAAGATTACCACTGTTTTAAAGCAGATAAAGCTATTAAGACGGTAAAACCTACCTGGATGAAAAGTGTGAACAGGGGAGTGCTCGAGAGACTGATTGACCTAATCTTCTCTTGAATAGAATAAGCTAGAAAAAAGTCCAAGATCAAGATCAGCTGGGCACTCATTTATAAGGTGTTGGAAAGTGGGGTCACAAAGTAGGAGAGTACTATCCCTGACGGGTTACCATTACCTTTCGTGTCATGAAAAGCCATCTTCCCAGTTTGTAATGTGCAAGGCAGTAGCACATTGCCCACCCAAGGTGTCACTGCCATTAGAAGCTTTCTGTCAAGGTTTATTCTCCTCAAACGCTCTCTCTCTTGACGATAAGTTTTCTCCATGGTGTTCTGCAGCCCCTGAAGCTTCTGATCAGCAGATGTACCGACTCCAGACATTTTTGTTAAACCAGTGGCAGAAGGTTTTACTATCTTTGATTGCTGTGCATGAACAAATACAAAATTAGAGTTCCAATTAGGAAGGTTCTAACAAAGTTAGTCCTGGGACAAACTATTCACAAGGCAGTTGTGAAAAAAAATTACCATCTTTTCCTCTTGGGACTACAGTGAAAGAAGATTTGTGATTCTATGTTTATTTTCCACTAAATACAGCCTGGTAGTGCCCACATCACAAGAGTGGACAAGACAGAAGAGGTACTTACAAGTCTCCTTTGAAAGCATGTGTTACTTCGTAATACTCTTCTCACATTCTCCAGGGTAACCCGTAGTACTTGCTTTCCACATCTGGAAGCCTTAAAAAGACAGCACACAAGAAAAGGTATAAGGGAAAGTATCCCACAGAAAACTACTTGTGCTGACATTATACACAAAAGGTACAAAAGTTTTCAACGTTCCTGCTACTGAAGTAGCAGTATATTAGTATATTAGATCAGCCCTGAAGTGCGGACGTTTACCTTATCTTTTAGTCCTTGTGTGTTACCACACCACCAAATGCCTATTTCGTTAAAGCCTTTACGTGAAGTATCCACAGAAAAACTGCAATGAGGATCAAAATTTACTGGATGATTCTCTTTCCATTTTTTGGAATAACAGTACAAGGGAAAGAACAGGGAGAAGTTTGAAAAAGTCACTGACTCCTCCCTAAACTTCTACTGGTAAAATCATGCTGTATCTGTAATCAAAACCAAGACTGATCACACCGGATAAGCACTTACAACCCACGCATACCATAACCCCCAGCACACACCACTTCTGTAACCAACAAACTTGTCATCGGTGCAATTGTCCCTGCAGTCTAGGGACACACATGCAAGTCTTAAGCAAAAATATTTTGACTTTTGTGTTAAGTGAACTTAAATAGCAATTTTGACATTTAATATTTTGCTAAGGAGTATCTTTCTGCAAAAATGTGTTAGGTTTGTACTGTTTCAGTGTCTGATCTGGGATGAAAACAGGTCAGAATGAAACAGATGCACAGGTAATTTAATTCTTACAAACTCGAAGCCTACACACCCTAGTCATCAGGGTAGAGAGCGTCACCACAATTCACCAGCCAATTCTGCTTTATGAAGATACGGAAAAAGTTTTGTTTCTGTGACACTGTGGGTAGGAAGGAGCACAGTTATTTATTAGGTAATACATGGCAGTGCCAGAAATTTCTGTTTAATCACACAGCTCAGTTTCCAACAGCACCCCCCAGTGGAATAGTGAGAAAGCAGCTAACAGAGGTGCAAAAAAAGATTTTGTCATCTACTTATCACCTCACCACTTGCTCTCTTTACTGCAGCAAATGCACTTCCTGTTAGTTTCTGATCTAAGCTCAAATCCATCAAAAAGAGACTGAGAATCCCAGGATTCACCTTGTTAATTACTTCTACCGGATTCCTCACAATGATGTCCGTTGAATGTGGGCGTGCAATGCCCCTCAGGATGGTGTTCAATTCTGCTGATTTACCAGCAGCTCCATCCTCGCCTCCATCACACGTTGCATTTGGAACTTCACTGCTACTGCTCTTTGCATCAGCACTCACAGAAGAAAAAAGGGATGAAGTTTGATATCTTCCTTTGCTTGACTCCTGTGTACTTGGCTGCGTTGGAATCCACAAATCAATGCTGGGAAATGCACACTCCTCCTTACTTGTCATCTCCTCCTCTGAACTGTCTGCTAAGTCCAGTTCTATGTCTTCACTGCTACTCTCTGAACAGCTGGAACTTTCTTCTACATGTCGGCGTTTCAGTGGCCTAGATCTTTTCTTCTTAGTCAAAAAGAGTACAGACAAGTTTTAGCCAGTGTTCACCCTTGACTTGCAAAACTCTCAAACTACTAAGTTAAGAAGTTTTGTGGGGCAGTATCCTATCAAACGTATGGCTTCCAAATGGATAGTGCATTGGTGCTCTGCCAATGGAAACATGACAGTACTTTTAACATGGCCTTAAGCAGCCAGAATTTCTGGAGTGCCTTGTACCAAAACTGGCAGCTCATGAGACACATACAAGAAAACATAAGTATATGCCATCCTTACAGGCATTTCAAGGCAACAAAGAAATTCTGGATACTGTACATAGCAAATATAGCAAGTACTTGTAACTTCATGCCTTCACAAGACAGGCTGCTTTAACACATGCAAAAATTAGACCATAAGCATCCATTACAAAATCTTGCTTGTGTGAAAACAAGGTCAATTTTGTTATTGATTTCACAGGTTCACTTTCAGTTTAGAGAATCTTAATTAAAGAAATAAGACTGTGACATAGCAGGGTTTTGTACAATACCTTAGACCCAATCATGAGTTTCCACTTGCTTAGGCACTGGGAGCCAGTCCGGTGTGGCAACTCAGAAGCTATTTTACTCCAGTGACCTAAAAAGGATGAAAAGTAGAGCATACCTATTAACGCAACAAACTGAAGAAACATTATTCCTCCTCCACAAAGTTATCTGGACATTAACACTCAGATTCAAGTGAGGTTTTGTTGGTATTTTTTGTTTGTTTTTTCATTGACTAATCTTTAAAAGATGCCTAAAGCACATGAAACCTCTCTGAAGCTACACAGAGAAATGTTGCACCTCCTGAAATAAAGAGAGCTAGAGTGTGATTGATTTTCTCAAACCAGCATCAAGTTGCCACGTTGTATGTATTTAGAAAATCTAAGACACCTTGCTTTAGGAAGCATTTGATTTACATTTTACTGAAACATAGTAGAACTTATATACATATCTTCATGAAAGCATTTGAAGATCTCTGTGTTTCAGTGGCACTGCAATCTGTAAGTGAAGGTAATAGTCTGATGGAGGCAGTGCAAATGTGACACTTACATAAAAGAGACTGTCATGTCAAAAAAGGTTTGGAATAGTTCATATCCTTAACAAGCCTTCTGCTACTTTAGAATTATGCTTTTACTGAGATTTTGAAAGTATGTCTTGCTTTCGGTAGCACCTAAAAAGATCCAGTAGGAGAACCGTTTATCTACTCTGATAAGCTCATCACATGCAAAGAGAGAAGTGCTTTGAAATTCAGAGTGTAGAAGAGTGGGGACTGGGAAAAGGAGATTAAGAAAATCTCCTTTATCCAAAGTAAACTGGGGTGCTTACTTGTAGCAATAGGTAGCAAACCTACATTACTCCTAAACCGACAGGCCTTTTCAGTGCAGAACATCATATGCTAGTATACATTTCCTTGTATAAATGATGGTTACCATACAAATGCATGATAAAACTGTAATCCTCGCGTGTGTTCTTCAGTCAGACTTTGCACTATTATACACTCAGATAATGTTAGAAAATAAAACAAATGAACCAGTGACAAAAATCCTAGCAGCCCAACACACTCCCTTCCTTGCAGCAGTAAGCATGTGCTTAGAAGAAAGCTAAAACTGTATCCTGAAAAGCTTTTATTTGTTAAGGAAAGTGGTCTCACTTTCTCTAAGAGAACTCCTTCACAGACTGCATGAGCTCTGCTCTAAAAGAAACCACAGGGACCAAAAGACAAACACAGCTACAGAACTCTTTACTACACAGTCCCTCAATAACTGAATTTCCAGGAAAAGGCTACACGATATAAGGAAGCTTGCAATCATCAGTACGAAGCAGAGCCTGCTAGTGTCAGCCACTTAAAATAAAAGAGGAAGAAACTCAAATGATAAATTACTAAATAATACTTCTCTAAGCTTCTAAAAATTAAGCCACAACAACACTCACCCAGGCCATGCTTTTGCACCAGATCAATTAGCTGCTCCTCTTCCTCTAAACTCCATCTGCCTTTCTTTACATCACAGTGCAATGCTTTTAAGTACCTTCAAAATAAAAACATTAAAGTAAGGAACATTCAAAGCTGTTTGTACACTTCTGATCATTACTGCATAATCTGAGGCTGAACAAAAACAGCATCCTTATCAGATCTTTCCTTTTCTAAGGGGTCCCATTCCTACTCCCTTAATATAGCACAGCTACAATCAACTCGTTCTCAAAAATATCAGGCCACATGATTAAGAATTACAATGAGCAGCTGTAAAACAGGTCGCAGGAAGTGACTGAATAGATCTTTTTCACAGATAAACAGACAATACACAACTGACGACCTTTCCTCCCTAGATGCATTCACTCAAGTTTCAGGATCCTCAACTTCTGCTGACCCACTAGCAACTACACTGAGGGAGTAACATGCCACAGGCAATGATGCACTGCTTCTCCCTGCTAAGACTGAAATGTCAACTTTTTAACTTTGCATTTGTAGTTACAGAAGCGGAGACAATGGAGACTACATTTAGAGACTACCTTTAGAGACTGGCGGAGACCATATTTAGACCATAACCACTTTCTACGACAGTCCTTAAGATGACACTGGTGTCAACAAAGCAAACATTTGCTTTGTCTGCAAACATGTAAAATACGTAGCACCTTGGCTCTGGATAATAACCTTGAAAGAACAGTTGTTACGTTCAGTGTACTTACCGATCTCTGCACTGAGCATCGCTCCTACCTGGTACTTCTGTCCGAATTTTATACCAGTCACGCTCTCCATACTTCTTAACAGCAGCCAACAGCATCTGTGTTAATCACACAAAGAAGGAGTTGAAACTCTCATCAGTAATAGTCCTAGTAGGCCTGAGACAAAAGCAGCTGTATTTGTTTCCACTCTATTGTAAATCTCAGAACAAAAGTGTTTGGGAGCTCCTAAGCCCTCTTGACTTGTAAACTGCCCATCTTAGTCCATTTTACATTCCTTTGTGCCACTATTGAAGTTCAGGTGTACATAACCATGCAACAGTCTAACCTTTCCTCTTTTGTGCCCTGCAATTCTAGGGAATCAGAGAGCAGAGCTTACGGCATCTTCCTCTGGTGTCCAGGGTCCTTTCTTCAAACTAGGGTCCACACTCTTTGTCCATCGGTAAATTAGCTGGGCAGAATCTCTTCCTTCCATGTAATAAGCAACTGGAAATGCAAAGGTATATTTTAAAGTCTGTTGCAAGCAGTATTTCTTCCTTTACTTACATTCTAATTTTGGTATTTTCGAACAGTGGATTGCCGTAAAATGCATTTAAATCTCAGCTTTAATACTTAAACAACGGTACACAACAAGAGCTGAAAGTGCATGGCATCCACAAAATGTTACTGTTTATAATGGCATTATCCCTACCAGACACATGACAACCCAACAACTTGTCTTGCATCAAAAGAGAACTAGAAAAGATTTCAGCTCCAATACACATCTGGCAGGTTCAAGGCACCAGGTGTTATAGTCACAGACTTGGATTTAGGACTCAGGTAGTAACCAGACAGTACTTGGTTACTATTTTCAGCTCTACTCCTTACTAGTCGTACTGTCTCCCATACTTCCGAGGAACAGAGACAGAGAAGTCTTCTGGGCATAGCACTGAAAACTGACAAAACAACTGACCATGAATGAATACTGGCTTTCTAGGAAAGAAACCTGATGATTTTGCTACAAAAAGCAAAAAACTCACACAACCATCAGTCCTGCCATTAACTTTCTGCCAGTTTCAACCAAATTCAGAAAACCGATGAAGTTTCCAAAAGATATTAAGTTCTTGCTGATATAATGAAACTTCCAAGTAGGTACAGGACAGGCATGTATCCCTGCTCCCACCAAAGAAAAAGAGAGGGAAAACTCAACCATTCTCTCACATTCAGCTCACCAACAAGGCGTTTTTAGAAATCAGCATATATGTAGTTTCAGATGAGCCACAGTACTGTTGTACCTTGTCTAGACAGCAGGCTACAAAAGGTAGGTTAAAAACACAGAAAGAACTGTGACTATCGTCGAAATGGAAACACTCACAGGAAATAAAACTTCACTAATTCTTTCAATCAGAGCAGGCTGGGTGCTCTAGTATGCAGAAATATTAATACGCTTAAGCCTGGGAAAATGAAAAAAAAACAACTAACCCTCGCACATGAATGGAAAATGTTTTCACTTGTAGGTCACTTACTTTTCTTGTATGGGATATGACTTCCTACTCTCATCTCTTGAACGAGCTCTAAAAGCATCAGATCTTCATCTCTGGTCCATTCTTTCCTTTTCAAGTCTTTGTTATAGGCTTGATACTTCTGCAAACACTGGAAAGCTGTCCTGTTCGTCTTAATGCAATGAAAACAAAGCTACTTAGAAAAATGGATATTTATGAGGACGAAAAGCAGAAGGGCGAGGCTAAAGTACCAAACTTTTTTGGTATTGTTCTTGGACACTTCTCAGAAAAGCATTAACTAACAATGAATTAACATTAACTTGTTTTTCTGAAAATTGACATGAGGCACAGCTAAGTCAGAATTAACTGTTTCTTCACCTCTTGTTTCCGGCCTCAGAACACCTTACCCCCAACTCCTGGGCTATAGTCTGCCAGTCCAAATAACCATGCTCAGCAGCTATCTTCTTCAACCTCTCTGTTTCCTCCTCTGTCCATTCCTTCTTGTTGATGCTTGGATGCTCCCAGTTTTGCCAGAACTTCCTCAGTTCTTCTGAACTACGTTGTCCATCGAACTAAAAGAGGTAACAAAAATCTCTTTTGTCTTGTAGCTGGGACTGAAACACCTGGACAGACATGAACACTGACAGAAGGAATGTATTTTGTATTCCATACATGTCTCATTGCTAAGTTTTTCAGAATTAAATCATCAGATTTAACCAGTAACATCAAATTTTAAGTGCTTCTATGCTCGTCATGTTGAGATAACACAATAGTCAACTTCTAGAAATGCACGATGGAAACAGCGGGTGGAAACTACACCAGGTCAGGTAATTCTCAAGAGAAAGGGACACATGTCAGAAGTAATAAAACAGCTGATCTCTCAACTTACATGGATGTTTGAAATTTTCTCCCAGTCATGCTCATCAAATCTGTCTCCCAGCAAGTCATTTTCTGGAAGTTGGCTAAAGCAGAAGGTACAAAGAGAAATAAAGAACCACATTAAACAGTTAATTAAACAGTCACTTTCTCTGCCTGATCTTGCTTCATCTTATTCCTCTCACCTGCTATCAACTTCCAGAAAAACATACTACCTCAAAGCATCAGGCTCTTTAACATCAATAACTTTGCCCCAAACAAGGTTTCTTCCTTACTAGGTTTATTAAAATAATTTTACTTGAGTGTATGGAATGCACCATTGAAAAACAGCCCCCTAGAAGATGTTGGTTTAGCAGGAGAAACAGTTTAATACAATATCAAAATACATTGCTCCCGATGTGTTAACAAGCAAAAGCTCAGAATTACTGAAGTATTCAGAGCTCTCTGTCTCCTTGCTGCTAAATCAAGAACTATTTCAAACAGTACCTCTATACTGACTATATATAATTACATTTGTAGATCAATACCCAAAACATGATTCTTAGTGAAGAGCTGCGGAGATGAGAGCTCTGCAGCTTCTGAACAGCACTTAATAGCTTTATTTGTGTTGGCCTGTTAAAAGTTTTCTGCAAATGTCATATCCAGAAGTGCTTGAGGAAGGAGGGAACTTTAAGAATTAGCCTCCAAGAACAGATTTGCATTTTCAGCACAAACATATAAAGAAGACTTCTCACTTAATTGCCTCTATTTCTCGTTCCACTTCTTTGATTTGCTTTTCCAAGATCTGTTTCTCCATTTCAGTCTTGACTTTTTCCAGTTTCTGATTCCAGTAACTCATCCTGTCCAAAGACATTTTCAACATTACTTAAGACTACATGGGAAGTAGGTCAATGGCATCAGAAGACGTATGGCAAAGGTGATTTCCCCCCAGTATCATTTATTTCCAGAGTAAACAAAACTGTTCCTCTAGGTTTTCCCGCATGGCAAACTCATCCTATTTTTACCACTTCGATGCAAACAGTTGACCCAGAACAGGCCTCAGATTAATCATTTTGGTATTTACAGAGAGAATCAGTGATGGCTGCAACAGCAACAAATGAAGACTGTACCAGCTCCAGGCACATAAATCTCTCACTGGACACACTGTTATGACTCACTTGTGACATATTGCAATTTCAGCTTCAAGCCCGGTAGGCTATTTTAAGTTATACTGCTGTGTCAACAGGAAGAAATAGGTGGCTATAAAATGCCACAATGTCTTCAAAACAAAACCTCTCCACCTGCCAGTTACTGGCAAAAGTGTTATCAGCTGTTTACAGTCCAACCTGAATGCTGTAACCTCTTGCTTATGGTCAGCACATTACAGTCCAAGATCCTCAATACTATAGGCGCACACAGATAATATAGATGTCAACAGAGAATGAAAGATGCTGCTGTCTACAACAGTGTCATCCTCTGCACTGGTGCCCACAGGACAGGAGAGTTTGGGGATCACTGCTGCAATTCGGACTGGCTCTCCCAAGTCCAGCAGTGACAAAGTATCCCTGATACGCTTTCTAACCTTACTGAAATTGCAAACAGTTAACACAGGAACTTGGTGAAGGAAGGTGGAATTGCCACATATTTTCTCTCCTTACTTCAAATGTAATGTTCTCATGAGAAAGGATTTTTGCATAGTACTTACTTCAGTAACTTTGGCTGAAGCAGGCGCTGCAAACGGTCACTTACGACTGATTTCTGCAATAGTATCTTCTCTCTGCTTTTCCCTAAGCAAAACAAAATAATCAAGCATTCAGTCATTAGTATGGGGACCAAAACCACTGCTAAGAACAAGACAGATACACTGCTTTCAATATCACTGTTAAAGTATCCCCCAGGTCTTCAATAAGAGTGCATCTTCATTATCTATGTGATTTTGTTCGGCAAAGGACATATCAGAAGCTAGGTAAATTGATTCTATTCCCCACCTGGACCACTAATGCCATGTCTGACCTGGGCAAGCTGCAGCCTCTTGCTCAGTTTTACTTCCAGAGAGACCTCAATGAAGATCACCACCCAGGTGGATGTAACCACCTAGAGCTGTAAGTGTCTCTTGAACTTCTCTCATATGAGCACTACACTTGCATGATCTCATTTGGTTTTGGAGTGCTCACAGGAGATACGGACTGATGCATCAAAACAAATGCAAATGAAGGAAGGAAGTCATTAATCACTCAGTGAATCAATTCATAAAGCATCTCATTTACTTTTAAGTACTCTTTCTGTGAATTCAAGTATGAAATATCAGAGGTGTTGATGTTTAACTACAGATGTGGGGGGGAGAATTAACGATATGAATATATACATTTGTAATAATTCTTGTAGAACACTAAGCAGCACAGTTTCTTACATTTTGTTGAAAGCAGTTGTTCAAAGGATTTTATGCCCTGAGCTGCCTTTTCCTTGGCATCTTCATTGGAAGGAGGGCCCTAATAAAGATTAGAAGGGTTTGATACATTAGAAGAGTCAGATACACAGAAAATTTGCCCATTCTTCTTAGAACTCTAGCATGAGCTGCTACCAAAAAGACTGGTAACCCAGGCTTGGGCAGACTGTCACATTAGAACTGCTCAGTCACCTTTATTAGTACTGGTTCGCATACACATCAGAAGACATAAGAAAATTGATACTTCAAGCATGTTTGTCCACAGTTACACAGCACATTCTCAGCTCAAAGCCAGGCCTGCTCACATTAGCTGACATTTGGTTGAAGCAGCATTCTGAATGTGGTTGGCCATATTATGCATGCTTGCACCTGCTTAATCTACACTACCAACTTAGGCACAGATGAGTAGTACAGACTTAAGCTGTGCAATGGGAAGTTTAGGTTGGACATTAGGAAGAAGTTCTTCACAGAAGGAGCGATTAGGCATTGGAACGGGCTGCCCAGGGAGACAGTTGAGTCACCATCCCTGGAGATGTTTAAGAAAAGACTGGATGTGGCACTTAGTGCCATGGTCTAGCTGACAGGGTGGTGGTAGGTCATAGGTTGGACTCCATGATCTCAGAGGTGTTTTCCAACCTAGTTCATTCTACGATTCTGTAAAATTACCAGTCATTGCTTGAGTATTATATTAAGGTATGTATGGTGACAGTTGACATCTTAGTCGGGATCGACTTTTGCTACTGACCCTCTAAGAACACATGAAAAAAGTAATGACCCTTGCCCCAGAAAACTTAAAAGACAACCAGACTTCAACAAATACTTTAACAGAGTGGAATTGGATTGTGGAGATGAAGACAAACAATCAAAGTTAAATTGAAAAATAAAATGTTCGATTGCCCCATGGCTGGAATGCCACTGTTCCGATTCTCAGATGTCATAGGCAGACATGGGTTGGACATTTTCAAAAGAAGGTAAGTCGGCTGAGAAAACAAGGTTGCAAACTCTGGAGTGACATTCACAGTTACAATGGACAGTTACAATTTAAATCTGTCACTGAAAAAACTATCCACACGTAACCTAGTTGTACTTACAATTCCTGTTGTTTTATCTTTAAAATATGGCTTCATAAAATGGCCCAAAAATATATTTGCTGGTAAATTTCTACCATCTCCTGCCTTTGTTGTTTTTGTACCATCAAGTTCACACATGATCTCCTTCTGCAATACAAGAATTAAACAATGTCAGTATCTTCTTCAAATTCTCTAATATCAGAGAGCAGCGGCTGAGCCATCACAAACAACCCAGGAAGGGTTCAAAGAATTTGCAGCACCAGGCTGCAAATCAGTGTATATGTTAAAGATGGGATTTGAAATTTCACAAGTTTGTACAGTACAATGCAGAAAATAAAAAGAAATGTATGTATATGCTGACTTGTTACAATAACCTACAGCATAAGATATAAAATACTCTAGTGGTAGCATTTTTCGTGATAAGAAAGGACGGAAACTTCAGTAGAATAAGCCATTCCAAAGGTCAACATTCAGGTGACAGTGGTTTGAATTGTCATGAAGAAAATGAACCCAGGTCTCCTGGCTCCTGTCCACGCAAGACGATCACTACACCAGCATATAAATAAGGACTATGACTGCTGCAGCTGATTCCTCTGGTACCTGTGATACTAAGAATGTCCTGGAAAGTTTTACTGGGATTGACAAGTAGAGGAAGAAAGCAAATGGCAACCAGGAAAAGCACAGGAACATTTTACTCCTGTTTCACTCACTTGCTGTTCTTTGTTTTGTGCAATCAGAATATCAACTTCCTCAATCTTTTCCTGGATAACTTCCTGGTACACGTGGTTCATCTGCAGACATGTTTCTGGATCTTCTGGCAGACTGTTTTCAGTGTCATCATCACTACTGTCCTCTTCTCTTCCCACTTCCTTGAGGTAAATAAGGCATTTTAGATGGTTAAAAAGAGGGAAATGCTTGCTTTTAAAAGCAGGTATGTAGCATGATAATTATTTACGTAATGCAATAGTTCTATTGCGTTACAAAACTGATTTTCAAAAGAATTGGAAGCACATAACTGTGTCTCTCTGACAGTTGCTTTGAACGCTCCTAGAGGCAGTTATCAGCCTTGCCTAGCTCCCCTTCTTCCTGCGCACTCCTTCAGCCTGCTATCTGAACCAAAGTCTGACTCTGAACCTCGCCAACACCCGATCTTCTGCCATCAACTGCAAAACTGTAAGTAAACTGCAAAAAAGTAATACTTTACACGAGTCCTCTTACCTGCTAAGTCTGTACTTCAGATCCACCTCATTTGTGCTTCTACTGAAGGAATTCTCCCCTTGATTTATTACCACAAACTTCAGAGACAAAGCAGGGCTCTGACTGTTTCAAAGTGCTTTGCACCTGGGCAATCAGCTCTGAGGAGCCAGCAAATCTTATACAAACAACCAGCAGGTCTGTCTTCACAAACTTTTTCTTTACTCTGCTGTACTGATGCTATTTCTCTGCTAAATGTTTTATATGAAGTCTGAGGAAATACTATGATTAAAACAATATCAAAAGTAAATAGATTTGTAGAGAGTCTTAGACATAATTTTTCCCTCATCTACAAACACAGTATTCTTCGAGTACAAAGAAACAAAACATCTCTTGATAACAAGCTGACAATTTCTCTCACAGGCAATTGCCCTGCTACCTCCCCAGAAGCTGTTGTCTTTCCAGCGACAGCTATCAGTAGAGAGCAGCAGGCACTACAGCAGTGAGGCTTCTGATCCCTGTAATGTGCTTTCATGTGAAGAAGCCTCTCTATTATTACCCATGAATAGCAAAGACCTGGGTAAAAATAACTAAGCCTCCAGGTCTATTAATGCTTCCCGAGCTATGGAGTCAAGACAGCTGCCTAGGCTTCCACAGAACAGTCTGAAATTTCCCCTTTCCTCCCGTTCCCTTCAGTAGACAGATGGAAAGATATGCTTAAAGAGAAAAATGGTTACCATTTCTGCATGAGAATCCGAGTCATCACCTTCAGCATCATCTATTAGACAACAAAAATAGAAAAATGCTGACCACAGTGAAAAAAAACAAAGCTTTGAAAACAAATTTTTTTTTTGACTTTTCAATTAAAGCATACAGAATAAAGCACCACATAATATCTCATACCTGACCATTAGGATTTTCAGGTACTGCCAACATTGTCAAGTAAAAATAATGTTTAGTTATACACCACATATGTGCTTTTTTTGTTCTAGAGTAGGCAAGATAGCAGCTTCTGGTAACTACAACAACAATCAAGCTGCATCTTGGTCCTATGTGTCATGGTAAAATAAAGACTCTAGAGTGCACAGTTACACAAGTGTAAATTCCAGCCCAACACAACCCATGTTCTGTAAGCACCTAGCAGCCTTTGCAGTCTTCAGCAACATTTGGTTTTGCCTTCAGTGTGGCTACGGAGTTCTCACATATATTCTTTGGAGTTGCATGATCAAACCCAGGTGGAGTAAGCCTTTGTGACAACCACCAGAGGTAAAGATACCGGAACGTTTACTTTCCCCTCTTTGCTTTGAAAAATTAACTTTAGGAGGCAGAGCCAGGCTGAGAAATAAAGTTGCTCACACGGTGGAGTCCGTACTGTCCATTCAGACAGCGTGGAAACGACTGACTTAACTATTGACAATATTGGATGGTAGTTACGTTTCATGAGTCAGCTCATTCACACCTGCCCTGACGAAAAAAATCCAGCAGGAGGCGTGGCGGTTCTCTGAACCTTCCTCGCTAACTTGCCCCGGGTTCCCTCACGAAAATATGCAAAACACCGGTGCCAGCGGCCTCCCCTGCACAGCGGCTCGCTAAGGAGAGCCGTCGGGTGACACCTCGCCTCGAGTCCTCCAACACGCCTGCCGGCTCCCCCTGGGCGCCACGCCTGCGGCCGTGCTGGGGTTAACACCCAAGCGACGCGAGCCGCCCCCCGCCGCGCCGGGTGCCCGAGGGCCGGCAGCAGTAAGCACGGCCGGGCAGGAGCACCGGGGGGAGGCTGGAGAGCCGTACCCGAGCTGAGGCTGGAGTCGGACACGTCCACCTCGATGCTGGCCCCGCCGGGCTCCAGGCTCCGCTCCAGCTCCTCGATCTCCCGACGGATCTTCTCCCGCTCCGCGTCCAGGTCGAGGGCAGCGGGAGGCAGCGCGGGCTCAGCGCCAGGGGGGCGGCGGGCCCCGGCCGGGCCCGGCCAGCGGGACATGGCGGCGCCGCAGGCTCCCGGGCCAGGGCCGCACTGCCTGGCCGCGACCCCGCCCCTTTCCCTCCGACCAATCGCCGCTGAGCGCCTCGGTCAGCTGAGCCCAGCGCACGTGACAGCATCCGGCCAATGGAGCGCGCCGCCCAGCCCGCACGCGGAACCGGCAGGAAGCGCGCCCCGGCTCGGCGCCGCGCCTTTAATCGCTGCTCGAGACCCGTCACACGGCGGCCCGCGCCGGGGCGCCGCGCCCCCCGCAGGCCCGGCGAGCCCTTTTCCCTGCGCGGCAGGGCACCCGCTTCCCGCAGTCCGTCCGCTCGAGGGGAAGGGAAAGGGCAGAGGGGCCCCGCCAACCCGGTGGGCGCCCTCAGGAGCGCGGCGTGCGAGGGCAGCGGGGCCGCGGTCCTACTCTTTGTCCGCTCGGGCTTCGGTGATCCGCTGCCTGTCGCTCGCTGTTGGTAGAGATGGAGGAGCCAGTCCTGTGGCAGCGCTAACAGCTCTGCGCATCATGACGTTGAATAATGAGTCCTGTACAAAAGCTAAGCTCTCCACTGAGTCCCTTCTGCAGTTTTACTGTCCATGTTCTGACACTTCAGAAATTCTGTCTATTGATTTCAGGAGATCAGCGACAAGCTGTAGTGATTCTGCTCCAGAGACCAGCTGCCTGGAATTTGGGAGAAACACAGCGTTAGATTGAGGAGGAGAGGATAAAGAACCCAGGCAATGTTTCGAGAGGTTTTTGTAGAAGAAAATACATTGCAGGTAAGCGAGAACAGGGAGTAGCTGCTCTGGCATACATAATACAAGAACCCAAGTTTCAATCAAGAAAAAAACACTGAGGATGTTTACATGCTCCTTACATCAGTGTTCAGACAAGCACCTGCGATAGTGTTAGGAGAGCCTTTTTAAAACAACTTACTTTATTGAAGACCGAGAGTTTGTTATAACTGTGAGAAGGTTCTGTAAGGCCACGTCGGCATTTTGTTTCACCACGGCCAGACTTGCTGACTGGCCTGACCTCAAAGCTTCATTCTCCATCTTGCAATTCTTCAGTTGAACCTTGGGAGGAAGAATAAACAAACACTTGATATGAAAATAACCACAAAACTCACAGTTTTGAGCAGGGTGAAGCAACTAGCAAGTAGATCCTTAACCAGAGTCCCTAGAGAGAAAGAAAGTCTTCCCAGCTCTGGAGAGCAGCCTCTGAGAAAAAACTACAGTCTACAAGCCTTTATTAAAACTGAAAACATAAGCATCAGCTACCCTGCTAGCCAGCAGAGCTGAAGTCTGCTCAACTGACAGAACCAATCCGATATCAGGAGCGGAGTACTCCAGTTCCGCTGGTGGGGAAGGAAGCTGTTACCTGACACTGATGTTACCACCTAATACTACACAGGCTCTCCTGAGCTATCTGTAATCTCTCTCAAATTTCCCTCCCTTCTCCATGAGGCATTTTCCTACAGGTAAACATCTATTTGCCTTGTAGCATTACAGGCCTTCATTGATCCCAAGTACTTAAACATCATGTGAAACTTAAGGAAAACTTTAAGTTGCAAGATATCACCATAAAACAAGTACCACACGTCACAGAGATGACGTTAACAGTCTGCCTGGAGCTGAAATGTTCTAATCTAGCACGTTCTCTCTAGCATTTGCCAGGAAAAGTGAGGTGTAGTTGAGAATTTTCAATATCCCTTTTATAGTCTCAATGTCAAGACGTATGTTCTCAAGTCCCAGTACAGTCAGCAAGGCCTTAACAACACTGCTTTGTACCTGAAGTAACGCATTTTCCTGTTTCAGCTTTGTAGCACTGATTTCTGCTTTAACAGCCCGTTTCTGAAAAAGAATAAAGATTATTTAGACCACAGCAGGCCTTAGGACGCAGCAGACAGCGTGAGGTATGTAGGAATGCATGATTCCAGCATGTAACTTGAAGCGATATGGTTTGTGTTGTAGCACCTCTTGCTCTGAATACTTTATGAGATGGGGATGGTGCATGCAGTCATGTCTGATCAGCTGTTTCCTCCCCTCCCCTCCCCATTTTTCCTTTCTGATATCTTCAGGTGCAGTCCATTACTTCTGACAATTACATTTTTTTTCTTGCACTAGAGGAAAACCTACTCAGTATAAATAAGCAGGCAAGAAAAACAACTCCTAGTTCATACGCGAGGTGTTTTCAGAAGGTGGCAAAAAAAGCAGTTGAAGGTGTTGATGAATACAAAAATAGTATTTCTGCTGAGATCTCCCTTATCCTAGGCAAGGGAAAGAGTTCTAGGCTGGGACCCAGTCTTGGTATATGGGAAAAATCTGGACCCATGCCAGAGCTGTTTAGTGCTCACATGGGTGAAGCAATCGCTCCCTCTCCTGGGGGAGGAAGGAAGAGAAACGGAAATACATGGTTCCAACTGTGAACAAGCTTCTGCTACTATGGTAAACACCAATGCTTACAGTCATCAGCTGGAGATTTTGTTCCACATGCTGCACCATTGCTTCCAAGTCCTGTGCTTCTTTCTGTTCTTTAATTTTGTTTTCCTCAAGCTTTCTTTCAAGCTTCCTCATCCTTAAAATAAAAAAAGAGAATGTTCAGTAAGCAGTTGTAACACTAAATACCTTAGTAAGAAAACTCTAGGGAAGGACCAAGAAACTCATTCTTTCACATTACAAGAAAAATTATGTCTTCCTACAGAACTACATTTTTAGGCTGTGGCTCAGGGGATTTCTGTGTTCATTGTCCACTAGCATTAATGGGAACTATACAGCTGAATGCGGAATGGCCATACAGAAAACATGTCTGTTCACAGTCAGTCTAGATACCAGTAACAAAGGGTTACCCCACTGCCATGGAAGTATCAGCTGCCTCATGGTGAGGAGCATAACAGTGCAGAGGATTCAGAGGGGAACTTGCTACCATGGATCAGTCACTAGATTGTTTAACTGCAGGAAATTCAAGGCTCCCAAGATCAAGTTGCTCACCCACAAAAATCAAAATGTTTTTTTTTGCTTCAAAGGAGAGAGATTAAGATTTGTTTTTTTTTTTTTTCAAATGAAGCTTTATCAAATGCATCCTGTCGAGCCGTACCCTCATTTTCACTAACCACCTAAACTGCATGAAACCTAAGCCACAACAACCACACTCATCAGATGACAGCCTGCTACTTACTTTCCAAGTCTTTTTCAATAAGAAAACCGGATTTGTTAAAACTTAATAAATAGATTTCAACTGTACTTTTCTTCTTCAAAGATGTAGACTTTCCAGTGAGCACCTCTTTTAAGACAAGAACTTGTTTATGTGGTTACTTTCCCCCATACTGTGGCTTACGCACTTGTCTGCTTGAGTTTCAGAGAAAATCTGAAGCTTATTGATCTTGCTTCTCAAATTGGCATTCTCTTCTTTTAGCTAAAAAATGAAAACTCTTATTAGAAATGAGAGTATGGTTCAACAACACTGCTAACATTCCAAGACCAGTACCAGAAGAAATAATTCAGCTTTCTTATCGCTAGTGCTGTAAAGTCTTGCACTATGACATTCAAGCTTATTTTCACACCTAGCTTTTCCCTCTCAATACCACTTAACTTCAGCTAACTCTGTGGGGCACAGATATGAGGCAACAAACAACCAGTGCAATTATGTGACTGGTGAGCTGCCATTAATGTGGAATTAACACGACCTCATGGGGCAAGAGCATGAGGAAGTCACCGAGGTCATGTTGTCAAAAGCAGCAGGACAGCCACTGTATTAGTATTAATCTGACTCGTGCTGTAAAGCAGTTTTTCAGAGCTACTTCTCTTCCTCAAGACGCTCTAACAAGCTGCCAGTTATACCACGCTTGCCGACAACGCGCTTCAGTAACGCTCGAGGCTGGCACCGAGTTTCTGTAACAACCTGATGCACGAGTTTACAGCTCGCTTGACAGGAGATGGAGCCCGCAGGCGGCGTTTGCTGCTGCCATGGGGAAGATGCCGGAAGCACAGCCGAGGCACTCACCTCCTCGTAGCTGGGCTGCCGAAGGGAGTGAAATTCCGGCCCCGGGGGGGCTACGAGGGAGGACACGCTCCGGTCGCCGCCGCCTGCCAGCCCCGCGCCCTCGGAGAAGGAGCCGGCGGCGGCGAGGTGGGCCTGCTCCACGGCCAAGGGCTGGTAGCTCCCGCTCCACTCCTCCTGCTCGTCCTCCGCCTCGCCAGGAGGCGCCGGATCCGGGAGTAAGAGGGGGCCGAGGCCCAGGCCGGGCAGCGCCGCCTGGGGAAGGGAAAGCAGAGCAGAGGGGCTGAGGTGGGCGGGCGCCTCAGCGCGGCGGGACCGAGCCGCGCCTCCGCCCGGGCCCTACCTGGCGGACACCGCCCGCCTCCTCGCCGCTCCGGGCCTTGCTCCGCACGAACTCGTGGAAGGAGAAGGGGTTGGGCTCGGCCGAGCCGGCCGCGGGCAGCCCCCCGGCCGCCATTGCCACGGCAGCCGCGGGGCGGGGCCTCGCTTCAGCACACGCCCCGCCTTCCCTCAGAGCGGGCCAATTGCGAGCGGCCACCGAAATCTCCCTCCCAATCCCAGCCCCCACGGGCTCCGCCTATCCCAGCAGGTTCAGCCCGGTCCCTTTCCACGCCCACAAATTCTCCGCGGGGGCGCTCCGGGGTCAGCGCGGCTGCGCACTGCAGCCTGCAGCGCTCACGTGACCCGGCGCCGGGCGGAAGCGAAGCTCCCGGGTGACGGCAAGATGGCGGCCGCCATGGCGTGGTTGCGGCGCGGCGCGTGGGGCCCGGCCCGGCGGTGAGCGCACCCTCCCCGACCCCCGGGGGGAAGGGGCTGTCGGGCCTCGTCCCTCCCCTAACGGCGGCTCCCGCTGTCCCGCAGGTGTGGGCTGGCGACCGGCCGGAGCTACAGCGGCGGCGGCGCCTACCCCAGCGTGTCGCTGACCTGCCCGCTGCCCGGCGTGCCCAAGGCGGTGTTCGCGGCGGCCGAGGGCCGGGAGCGGTTCGAGACTCGGGTGACGGCGCTGGAGAACGGGCTGCGCGTCGCCTCCCAGAACAAGTTCGGGCAGTTCTGCACTGTGGGCCGTGAGTAGTGGGGCCGGGGGGCGGGTACCGGGCCGGTAGCGCCGTGTAGCGCGCAGTGGGCTGGGGGAGCGGTGCCGCCCCTCCTGCAGGCCCGGCCGGGGGCGCGGCGGCGGCACGCTTCGCCTCCCTCCGGGGAGGGTCGCCGCCGCGTCCCCGGCAGGCGGGGGTGCTGCTGTTCTGCACTGAGGCCCTGAACCCGGTGTGTGACGCTAGCATAAGGGCTGCTGAGGTAAAAGCCCTAACTTCTTGCTTTCTTAATGCTAGTTCTTATAAACTCGGGATCAAGACACGAAGCGAAATATCTCAGTGGCATCTCGCACTTCTTGGAAAAGCTGGCTTTCTCTGTGAGTACTGCATTTGTCATAGGTGGGTCCCAGAGTCCGTGTGCGAAACACTAAAAGCTGCACAGCAGCGAGAGTGACAGGGCGAGGTGAGAGTAAACAGCTGAGGGCAGGGCCCTGGTCCTCACAGTGGCAGTGTGGGTTTAACTTGTTTAAATGGATGCTGATGGTTTTGAGAGTCTGCTGTACTCTCATCTCCAAAGTTAGTATTTAATAAGCTGTTTGATTTAAAGAACGTAGAGGGCAGCTGTGCTTGAGCAAGAGGTGCTAGTTCTGGGCTACAATGAAGGGTTGTAAAGAGATAGCACTCTACTGAATCGTAACACTGGTGTCTTCATTCTTAGTCCACAGCTCAGTTTGGCAGCAAAGATGAGATTCTCCTCACCTTAGAAAAGCATGGGGGCATTTGTGACTGCCAGGCTTCAAGGTATGATGCTTTTCCTGTGTATTCTGTTACCTTAATGGTTGTAATGCAGTAGTTTGAGGCGACTGAACCCTTGCTTTTTCTGGTGTGTCAGTAGAAGTTGCTTTTTGCTTCTGAACATCAGGAATATGTTTGTGGCAACTGCTAAAAAGTCCCAAACGTGAACCTGGCAGGGTAGTGAAAGTCAGTGCTATTGCCTTGTCAAAGCACTTGACGAGTCATGGCCAAGTATCTTTATCAATGCTGCTCTGAACCACGTTTACTGAACGGTCTTAGATGTGACTTCTCACTGCACAACCCATCTGCTTGTCTTGCAGGGACACCATCATGTATGCTGTTTCTGCTGATGCCAAAGGCCTGGACACAGTCGTCAACTTGCTGGCTGATGTAGCACTGCAGCCCAGGTTATCAGGTCTGGGAACATAATCTGCCACAAAACAGGAGTCCCAAAGCATGACTTTAAGTAGACTTCAGAATTCTTCATTAGATCGTGCTCATCAAGAAGCTTAAGAGCTCTCATGTAGCAAGTGAGTGTTGTGCGTGGCAGCTGTTATCTCTTGCTTTCTTTCTTATTATAGATGAAGAAATTGAGATGACTCGAACGGCTATACGATTTGAGCTTGAGGACTTGAATATGAGACCTGATCCAGAGCCTCTCCTCACAGAAATGATCCATGCGGTAAAACACTGAAAAGTCTGTGTTGTGTATAGTACCCTGTATGAAACATGCTGCGTTCTCTTCCTCAGTTTTTCCTTAATTGCAGTGTTTATTTTAGACTATTTTGAAAACAGATTTTTCTGTTACTCAGTTAGATTTCAGTAGTAGAAGACAGAACTTTTTGCTTTCTCTCCATTTTGAAATCCTACATTTTACGTATGTGAAAGATTTTAATTTAAAGCTAACCATACCTTATTTCTGTTGACATGTTGTTGATTTATGCTGCCATTAGTGAAATAATGCTCAGCCTGTCTTTTCTTGTGTCTCAAACAGACATAATTCTAAAACAAAGAGAAGGTTCAGATTGAGGGGGGTGAAGTAATATTTGTTACTCCTATTTATGTTTCCTTTTAGGCAGCCTACAGAGAAAATACAGTTGGACTGAATAGGTTCTGCCCTGTGGAAAACACTGACAAAATTGATCGGAAAGTCCTGCATTCGTACCTGCGAAACTACTATACGCCAGACAGGATGGTGCTGGCTGGAGTGGGAATTGAGCATGAGCAGTTAGTGGAGTGTGCGAAGAAGTATCTGCTTGGAGTGGAGCCGGTGTGGGGTAGTGCACAGACCAAGGATGTGGACAGATCTGTGGCTCAGTACACGGGAGGCATTGTCAAGGTGAAAGGAAGGGGGAGATAGCCTTTTCCTTTCTGTGGGAGGTGCAGATTGGGACTCGAACTGATTTCTTTATAGAACTTGTTTCTCTAAAACTACATACTGTTCATGTAGAAGTAGTCTATGAATATGCAGCCGAAACTGGCCATGCCAGCCATTATCTGGGTGATAGGTTAATTAACAAGAATTTATAGAACAAAACAGATGAGAAAATGTCCTAATAATTTGTCTGCTTTTCACACAGGTTGAAAAAGACATGTCAGATGTGAGTCTGGGCCCTACTCCAATCCCAGAGCTTACCCACATCATGATTGGGTTAGAAAGCTGCTCATTTTTAGTAAGCATCAATCTAAAATACTTTGGTTTGGTTGCCCTGTACTTGCAGAATCCCAGGCTACTGTATCTCGTTGTGTAAACACCGTCACTCTTGCTGCTGATGGTACATGTACATTCAGGCAGCTTTTTCACTGAGCTTGTGAAGTCACTGACCTTTATGCTCCTCTTGTGCCGTGTTTCTTTCTGATTTTTTTTTTTCATTCCTGAAACCTTGAGAGCCCTGCTTGGTCTCTGCTATTAGATGACTGAATTTCTTGTTGCAATTCAGGAGGAAGACTTCATTCCCTTTGCAGTATTAAATATGATGATGGGAGGCGGTGGCTCCTTTTCAGCTGGAGGGCCTGGCAAAGGCATGTTCACCCGACTGTATCTCAATGTGCTCAACAGGTTTGTTTGCCCTGCTGCTTAATGGATAGCAGAAACAGTCTTCTACAGGGGGTTGACATGGAACACCTTATCTTGAGAAAGACAGCGCTCCCAGGTTTTATACCAGCTTATCCTGCTTGAAACATGCAGGACTGATTTATTAGTGGGTATTCTGAGAGGGCAGGTGAAAGTAAAGGGTAGAAGTGACTAGGAATCCTGTCTTCCTCCATTAGCCCAACCCATCCCTTCAACTAGGGAATATTAAAAGAATCGGCTCTAGGTACCAGTGATACTGTTCTGTATTGTTCTCTTTTTGGTCTCAAGGATGCAAGTGGCAAGAAGGAAGTAGATGGCACATGCAGAAACTGTCAGAGGCAGGGACTGACTATTCCTACTAGCACTGCTGAGGATCCTGAAAATGAGCTAGGAGGGGACTCCCTGTCCATGTTTGTTTAATTTTCACATTTAAATTCTGTTTTCTAAACTCCTAAAATTCTCTTTGTGTACTCATAGGCACCACTGGATGTACAATGCAACTTCTTACCACCACAGTTATGAGGATACAGGTCTCCTGTGTATACATGCCAGTGCAGATCCAAAACAGGTATATAGTCCTGTATTCAAAGACAGGTGTCCTTAAAAAGTAATTGCATCACTTACTACCAGATGGTGATATGATGAGAACTTCTGTACTCCAAGATAATGTAGTGGTAGCAGATTTCTATAAACTTGTAACATTGCAAAACTATTGGAATCCAGTAGAATATTTTTCTGAAATTCAACCAGGTGTTGAGCATGTTATGCTATTTTAACAGAATAATTAATCGCTGTTCTAATACATTCAAATATCTGTTTTTCCTAGGTTCGAGAGATGGTGGAAATCATCACAAGAGAATTCATTCTAATGGCAGGAGCAGTAGGAGAGGTCAGCAGCCTAGCTTGCAGACTATGCAGATGGTCTTTGAGCTGAAATACTGCATTGTATTGGCCTTGCTAGGGTGAATTTTTTTAAACTATTCAATGTATTTCTGTAAAATAACACAGTAATTTTAGCAGCACTTTCACAAAGAGGAAGGTGTTTGCAGAACTCTTGGGTGCTACATAGCTCTTCACAACAATTTTTTCAGGGCAAAAGAAAGGCCTTTTGCTCATTCTTAATGTAAAGAGTCTACCTATTAACTAGTCAGCTGTATTGTTTTCCCTTGTCAGAGGCAGTATGTCTAAGAGAAAGCCCAGCTCCATCTCCTTCATGGACCAGAATGTGGCACTAATCCAGTCACCCCTGTATTTTCCAGAAAGTGATGGTAGCTTGTATTAGAGAGCAGTGGCCAGTCTTTTTTGAACATGTTTGTATTTGCTGCTCATTTGCAGGTAGAACTTGAGCGTGCAAAGACACAGCTGAAGTCCATGCTCATGATGAACCTTGAGTCTAGGCCGGTTATCTTTGAAGATGTGGGAAGGCAAGTGTTGGCAACAAACACAAGGAAATTACCTCATGAGCTCTGTACCCTGATCAGTGAGTAAACTGATTTTTTTTCCTTGTCTGGATTGAATTGTAGGTACAATCTGGTGGTTGCAACTTAAAATATATTCTTGTAGCACAGGTGAATTGCCCTAGAAGACACTGGGGGCATAAATACTAGATACATGTTTCAAACTAATCTTCTCAATGGTAGAGAAGGTCTAGAACTAGTGATTTGGTTTTCTGAGTATGTGGTCTGACTCAGCATCATAATAAAGCTGCTTTGTGCTATTTAGAATGTAGTTGTCACAGCTCTGGCTTTTTTTTTTTCCTGCAGGTCAGGTGAAATCTACTGACATCAAAAGAGTGGTCACTAAGATGCTTCATAAAAAACCAGCTGTGGCTGCACTGGGTGACTTAACAGATCTGCCCACTTACGAACACATCCAAGCAGCACTTTCTAGTAAGGATGGTCGACTTCCTCGGATGTACCGGCTCTTTCGATAAAGCAGCACATCCTGCATATGTCTGAGAGACTTGCTTCTTTTTTAATTTTTTTTTTTTTGATTACAATATTGCTGCGACCCCACTCCCTCCCAGATCTTTCCAGGCATACTGTGCAAACGTGGAGCTATGCTACAGCTGAGCAAAGCTGCTTCAGAACAGTGAACTGTGAAGAGCTCATCATGTTGGGCTTATTAGCCCATCCTGGCTCTGGATGAGTACTTTGACCCTCAAGAGAAGATGTGTATACAGCCTTCTTTTGGCACTGAGGAGAACACAGCAAGCCAGAATATTCATCACTGCAACTGAAAGCATGTAGCTGAGAAGTAAGTCACTGCTGTGCGTTACAACTCAATCATATTGGAGGAGCAGCCTTTTCAGCAGTAAAAGTGGGGCTGTCACGTTAGAGGCCCTAGTGTGTGCCATTCTCGAGGAATGCAGTGGCCTGCCCTTCCCTGTGGGCACAGCACCCTGGCAGGGCTGGTGCCTGGCCATGCTGCTTGGTAGAGCCCAGATGGGATTAAATGACAGGAGGCTTCAGGCTAAATCGCTCTGTTACAGTTAGAGAGGAGGTGTGTTCACAGTAACTTTCCGTCACAAGGCTGATCACTACGCTTGTTCATAAAGAACTTGCTTTGTATTACAGTTCAGTTTGATAAGTTGTTGCACTCCAGTGAGACACCCTATGAGTTGTCAGACTCCTATAGGCATAGGAAGACTGCTGAAAAAAGTTGTTAAAGGGCTTGGCTTACATATCTGAATTCAGAGAAAATTTACAGCTATTACCAAGGTGAACAAGTATGCGGTCAAAATGACTTAGGAAAATATTGGTTATTATCCACGTGAAATTAGGCAACAAGTTTCCTGCAGTCTGGTGTCTGTTACACTGATAAAGTGATCCATGACGACTGTAATTTACCATCTGTAATACTATCAGAAATCATTTGTCTGGAAATAACTTAATTTTGCTAGAACTCAGAGGAAAGTAGACCTATGACGTAACTTCCTGGGGAGTCCCTATAGAGAGATATTATGCATAATGCTACATGGACACTTTACTCTAGACTGAAAGCAATCCTATTTTTTTTTTCCCACTTGAAAGTGAATTATGCTAAAGCATAAAAGGGTTTTTTTTCTTTTTTACTCCTGAACTATTATTCAAAGGAGTTGCTGCTGCTGCACCTTAAACTTGTACCATACCTTTCTTCAAACTGTCACTCAGATTAATTTAAGGCCTTGCAAAAAGAAGGCAGAGCAGTCAAGATCAACAATGTTTAGAAAACTCATTATACTGAGAGTGACTGCCATCATGTTACAGAAAGAAACTAAATTAAGTGGCAAACATTGGACATACTGAAGAAATGGAGACCCAGAAGAGAGGAGATAGAACATCTTGATTTACATAATCCCTTAATGTATGGGCTTAAAAATGTAGAGAGCTGCACTGCAGCACTTCATTGGCTTGGTGTGTATTGTAAGGAACAATGAAAGGGGGAGCAGAACACTATGAGGCAGCTATGATCTGTTTTATCACCATACCTTTCTTTATGTGATTGGAAGAAAACGTTGTGTTGCTTCTTACAGAACCCACAGTATGGAAGTCTTGCTCAGTTGTTGTGTATGTATGTTTTTAAAGAAAATAAAGAGACCTCTAAATGACTGGAATAAGAGCGAGAGTTCTGAAACTCATCAGTTAATGGCTACGTTTCTTGATCTGGCAGGTGAAATGCCTTTCATTTTTATTTGCATTGAACAAAAGAAACCTGTCTCACTTTTCCAGCTGAAGAAAAATGGCTAAGGTCACCCAAACAGCAAGCATGCATCACAGTCAAATGACTCCACTTCTGCCAGCCCTGCAGTAAGACGTGGTTCTCATTTAAGGTCCCATATTAATTTATTTATATTCCTTTAAAAAGAAAGGAAATCCAAATATCTGATGGCTGCACACAGGTCAGTGCCATAAATGTTTGTACCGCAGAACAGAAGCTCTGTCTTGGACAGGTTGCATAGTTAGCAGCACTTCTTCCAAATTGTTTGCATGGTGTTGTGTACTGAGGTGATTAATGATCCAGCCCATCCATGCCTATAAAGACTTAAGTATTAGCTGTACTTACGTTTTACCAGTGCCATGCTGGTCCATACAGTATGTTTAGCCTCAAGACAACTCTACTTCAAAAACAGCAAGTTATTCACAGTTCACTGAATTGGGAAAAATGAAAAAAAAAGGGGGGAATTTAACTGTCATCAGAGGTAGGATCTGACTTGCTGCAATTTCTCTGCGCATGTCCTTAGTACTCAATTGACATCTTAATCATTTTGCTGGAGCATTACACAGTAGCTGTACTTAAGACCACTGGTTTCAACTTGAGTGTCCTCCTGCTGAAGGCAGGTAGTGTTTTATCACACCTGGGGAGGTCAAGCAATTTAAAGAAGGGATTGCTTCAAGCAATCTCAATATGGTGCAAGAGATTGATATTTACCCCCCTACTAACAGAAGGCGTATAGAATAATTATTGAAAGGCAATGTTTACACACCTTGAATGTACAGCAGTACACTCACACAGGTCTTGCTGTAAGGACCAAAAAAGCCCATCACAGAAGCACCATCCTTACACAAAACTGCCCAAGTCCCCTAAATGGTCCCTGTTATGCATCTTACAGAATACTGCACATTTGGCTACAGATAAGGAGAAAAAAAACCCCGTAACATATATGGGCTTTCCAGATCAAATCAAACAGACAAACCAAAATTTTCACCTTTCTGCAGGTTTTTCTTAGGTCCCCTGCCCCCAGTCATGCTAATTCTAAGAGATGTGCACCCTGTGTAGAGTCATCTAAGAACCAAGAGACTGCATCTGGTTGCTTCCAAAGACAGTATGGTTAAAAATAATTCAGTTAGATCTGTTGGAATGGATGTCCTAAATAATTGACTCCATTTTCTTCAGCAAAAGCACTTGAGCTATATGGATTAGCTCATGCAAATGAATCCAGGATGAGGTTTAAGACATTCTTCACAAGCCACAGCAACTGCCAGAGGTGCTTAAGCAGACAATTCCCTGCAGATTTTGCTGTGGCCTGAAATCCTCTTTCCGGGCACCTCTAACACAAGCGTTGCGGAGTTCTCGGCTCAGGAAATGCTACATATGCTGCTGGATTTTTGGTCCTTTTGCTCTCGTCGATTCTGAAGTTCCCTCGTAATCCGCCTCTTTATTCCAATTAAGTAGAGTTCTCTGTCAAACTGCCCTGCAGCAAGCGGAATACTACAATATTCCGGAATATAAACACAAGCAATGAGATCAGGGCACAAATACATTCTTGTTTGCCCAACATTTCCCAACTTCTTCATACAACAAAGGCCAGAAATTTCAGAAAATTCTTTTTTTTTTTTTTTTGAGGCATTCGGATATTGCTGTGGGAGAAAATAGTGAAACAAAGTTCTTCCACAGCAACTAGTTAGAGGTTTTCACAATACATTTAAACAAAGAACATATTGGTCATAAAAGGCAAATATACTTTCAATTTAAACATGAAAATGCCTGCATTCATAAGGGATAATACATGGAAGACATTGTTCTTTATGGCTCTAAAACAAAAACAACAGCCAAAAAGCTCAACTAGCTTACTGTTAACCTAGTGTATTCGCTGGCATGGTTCATGCACAACAACAGCTCTTTCTTTGGTCTGTTCTGCATAGGCCAGAAGGAAATCCTAGCAGCCCAGCTTCTGCAATACTTCTACTTAATGGATATTTAATATCCATAAACCAAAAAAAAAAACCAAAAAAACCCAAAACCACCCACCAATTCTAATTGCATTGCTGATCAAGTGCTCTGAGAAATCACCATTTTCTAGGTACCTGGGTTTTGAAATCCCTGAGCATGCTACTCACAGAAAAACAGCAAACTAAATTTCAGTGACTTAACTAAATTTTCTAAGGAGTTCTACTAGCAAGGCAGCCAACAGTGGAACATTAAGAAACTTGGAGGATCACAGAATTCTCCACTGGCATATAGCTATGTTGAAATGCAGCCACCACTGGGGAGTGCAAACAGCACTGATCCGGAAAAGAGAAACAGGAATAGAAGATCAAAGTTATCTGTGCCGATGGGAAAAGCAGAGAGCTGCATCTCAGGTAAAACGCAGACTCACAGTCAATTGCAATGGAATCCATTTATCTCCCTCAGGAGGATTAAGGGACCTGGCAGCAGGGATTTCTGATGTCAGCCACAAGGCTTAAGCACTGTTACTGCTCTGACCACTGACAGTATATATTGGGTAAAAAACCAAACATGCTACAGGGGTTTAACTCTATTTGAGGGACTCCCCTGAGGGGACAAACTCTGAAAAGGAGCATATCCTCAGGAGCACTGCAGTCGCATGCAGCTACACAGAACAGCATAAGCAGGTACTTACTTGTCTCTGCCAGGCCTCACTTTCACACGGAACAATGCAAACACAGGCCGATGGTCTGAAGTTTTAATCACAGGACAGGATGAGTACTTGACAGCATGGATGTCATCCCTGTACCGACTGCGGTATACTACTCGATCCTGGGAGACAGAGGAAGCCAATGGTAACTCCCTTTGCACATCTATGCTGAAGAGAAGCACTGGTTCAAAAGAGACCAATGCATTCATTTATCACACTCCACTTAGTGAAATTTGCGTCTTGGACAGGGATACAGTCATGAAGAATGTATGTCTGATCCCAACAGCACTTCTGTGTCCAGCTCTGAGCACAGGGGAGAATGCACTGTAGCAGGATGTGAGGCAGGAAAAAGTAAGATTATCAGTCTGTGCCAAGCTCTCATGCATTCAACAAGCCCTTCTTCCAAACCACCTCTACATGCCCTGTTACCCTTAAACAACAAACCTCCGCAGGGCTGTATTTCATGCAGACCAGCTATGGCAGGGAGCATATCCAAGGCAGCTTTTTAATGTATGTGAGAATCCTCTCTGGAGGCAGGTAAGAGCCTGAGCAGCCCTTCCAAATACGCTGCTCTGAAATCATCTCTTACCGTGTAGGAAGGAGTCCTTTGTTTGGAAGTGGTGTCATAGCTGTCTTTTCCTATGTCAAACTTGTACGAAGGACGGAAATGAATGTCAGCCTCTTGGAATCCTTTGAAAATAGACCCTGTATGGGAGGGGGAGAACAGCATAAACAACAAACTCCTTCCCAACAACTGGGCACAGTTTCTGCATTTATTTGACACTGTTGAACTAATGCTGGCTAGAAACTGTAGGCATTTACATACACGACTATAGAAACCTGGGCCTGGGCTCTGGAAGGGTAGAAAGTTCAAGTTCTTACACAGTGAGGATGAAGAGCTAGTCTGTGGCTATTTAAACGAATAACACTTGGTGTATGCACCTTCCCTTCCACTGAAAGCTTACAATGCTTTGCACATGCTACCTATTCAAATCTAAATGCCCTAGATGCTGTGAGAGAATGATGTCCACGAGTCAGATGAAAACAGAGCAATAAATGGCTTGGGAGATTACACAAGATATACAGCAAAATTCAGAATGGCCTTTAATAGACTGCCACTGGATTTGACAACTGCTGAATTCACTTTTTAGAGACCTTAACAACAGAAAGTAGTGAAGGTCAGTAGGAAGCAGGAAGTAATTATTTCCGTTTGTAGAAATCTTTGTTCCTGGAGGCTTGGGAGAAAAACAGCTGTTCCTCACCTCTACTCATTTCACTAGTAAGCTGGTCATACGCCAGTAGTTTGGACACGCCTGTTTCTGGGTTCTGGTTCAAGATGGAATCCACAGTTTCACGATCCTTATTTAGCCGGAAGTTGAAGTCACCAAACCAGAATACTTCATCAAACCGAGTTGTGACATCACCTACAAAATTCAAGGCAGAAGCATCAGTATAAATGTAAACACTCTAACAAGTTCCAAAATATCTATAAAGATTACAGCAAAATTATGTTACTTCCTTTCTGAGATAAAATACATCACTCTAAAATTCCTTTTGAATGTTCTTCCTCCCCTTCCATTTGAAGAGAAAAAGTTGAAATATCCCCCAAAATTATGCTCCAGCTCAAAAAAAAGTCATGTGAATAAGAACCATCCTCACACAGAAAGACGTGGTCTCTTTTGATGTCAACTGTCTCAAATAAGCAGTCCCATTCTCTCTTCCCTCGTGCACTTTCACTCTACACTAACTCTGCTCATTTGGGCTCATACACTATAAAGTTTTCACACTTACTAGAACTGGATCGATATGGATTTGTGTCCGGAACGTTCTTGGGAAGTGTAAGCGCTTGAATGGTTTTATTATAGTCCAGCTTCCTCTCATTCACCTTACTGTCTCCAGCTGAAACACAGAAATCCCACTACTGGCAACAATGTATCATTTTCATTTAATTACCCTTTTTTTTTTTAATAACAGCAGCAGCTTCCAACGGAGATCAGACATGTTGCACATGCAAAAAGGAACACTGATCCAGGGAGCATACAGACTAAAAAATAATGGCAGAAAGTGTGGAAAAAGGGATACAAATGAATAGAGTTCATTTTTGGTTTTCTGAACAGTTCCTTTTTAAGTTTGCTACCAAAAAAATCCCCCCTCCCTTACTGTTTTCAGCTCAGCGCTCCTGAGCTTTCACTTCAGCCTGTCCTGTTCCCGTATCCCCCTGCAGCTTTCTTACTTTTGTAAATCAACCCCCTCCTCCCCCAGTCAGGACACTTCTAACAAGATTGTAAGTGTCTCACATGTGAAATGGGAGGTAATGAAGAGAAAGGAGGTCCCAAAAAATGTGAAGCAGATTCCCAGAGCTCCCTTGGTTTTGATCTGAGATACGATTCGAGTTGTCACCGTGGCATATTCCACTTCTGGAAGGAGAAAGAGAAGCTGCTGTTAGAGAGAAGTCTCCAGAGACAGTGAGCAGGTAAGTAAGGAGAGCGACAGCCCCGGAGAAAAGGGCAAGACACCTGATAGCAGCAGTCCTTTCACCTCCCCATTCTCCAGCTCACACTGGACCACACACCTGAGCAGAACCAGATCAGGTCCCTTCGAATGAAGACGGACATGTAGAGCACTCCATGTGCAGCAGAGTAGAGCATGACATAGTGGGGGCCTAGTGTCTCTTGGAGGCGGATCTCCCACTCTCTTCTGCAGGAAAGAACAACAGCTGGATCACAAGGACAGCACAAGAGACAATAACCAGGAAAGCAAATCAGCATTTTGAGAACAGAGTAATCCCTCTAAGGAAGAAAGGCAAGCAAGCATAAGCAAAACCTCCACTGCCAAAGCAATGCTGCAATGAAGGCTGGTCAGCCTAACTCATAACCACGGCTGCCATGTAGCAGGGTCTCCATATGGTGAGTTAGAGCTTGCAAATCTGAAGAAAAGCAAGTCCCACTGGAAAGATATTCTAAAAAAAGCAGGGACTGATATGAGGCTTCAACCTGCTTTTCTAGGGCTAGTCAATGTCAGATAGTCTAGAAATTTTGGAGCAATGTACTACTAACGAGCACAAGGTTGCTAACGCTAACAGTCAGCCAGTGAGCCAGGTTACAACTGGCTCAGATCTAAGGTAAGATGCCAACTGAACAGGCTTTCTTCTATTAGCTGCCCTGGGAACAGGGCCAAGTTCTATATTTATAGATTTTTGTGCCATTTTCCTCTAAAACCCATTTCCCCTGGTGCTCATGCAATAAAATTCACAGACATTAAATGAGTGGTTTATGGAGAATATGATTGACAATATCTCCAGATTAATCAAAAACAAAGTTACTACTAAATAGGAAAACGGGATGGTTCATTACATTGTTTTTGCTACCTGTCTGGACAGCCTTCTTGAACCCCAATGACGTACATGTCCTGCGCATAGTCAGGATCTGTTGGTAACAAGAAATCATCCAGATTCACTGGAAGTTCCTGTTATTAAAAACATAAATTATGCATATTTACTACAAAAGTAGAAGGGAAGTCCAGGCAAAGCTACAAGTTCCACAGCATACGCAAACAACTCAGGCTTCAAAAATAGGTTAAGTGATAATACTAAGAAGACCTCTTCCCAAAGGTAGACTTCAGCTGCTGTCACTCCAGCAGCAACCAACGCTCCACAGTTCAGCCACATGGGCTGATAATGTGACATTTCTAACTTCCTCTGATGCACATTTTTTACCAAGTTCATAGGCTATTTACCGAACACTGCAAGGGGCTGCTTGTGTTCTTCCAAGCATAGCTTCTCAATCACCTGGTTGAATCAATCTTGAATTCCTATGCTACGTAACCATGTGGGCAGGAGACCATACTCTTTATCGGAGATATTCTCTTTGTAAGTACTAAATTATCAGTCATCTTCACATGACCCTAACTGCAACAGAGCATAAAGGAGCTGCCACAAAAAGCCAGAGAAGCACTGGTAAGCTTCTCACTGTTTTCACACCCAGTAACTGAGGAACCTTATTACAATGACTCTCTCACTAAGCTGAACATGCATGAGAGGTAATTGTAATTTGGTAAAGACAATGAACTCAGGTTGATTAGGAACACAATCATGAACAGAAAAAAATATCACACCAGTCCTGGTAATAAATATGGGGTAACTCTACCATACTGGCTGCTGGAGCCCAGTACAGACCAGTACCACCCAGTACAGCCCTGCCTGGCTGCTGGAGCCAGAACAATTCCAGAGACTTATGTGCACATACCTTCTGACCTTGCATGTTCCAGGTGGCCACAAAAATTCCAATATTCCGATCAGGGAAATATCTGCTAAGTTCTTCCGCTCCCAGTAAGGCACCATTCGCCAGAAGGCTGCCTTCCAAATAGCTTCTGTGAACGGAAAACCCATAAAAGAGCATCTAAGAAAATGGCATGACAGCTAGAATACTGATCTGTAACACTTGAATCTTGAGTTAATCATGAATATACCTCAAGAAAACAGAGTTTAGTCTTTATACACCGTTCTGCTTGCTTGAAGTTCATTAGAACACCTGCAATTTTCAGAACCTCCAAGTTAAGAGTAACTGACATGCAGGGAAACACAAGACAACTCAAACCATTTGGCAAGGGCATCAGGATGTGACGGATCATTACGTGTGAAAACGCTCCCTGATCTGCCACACTTGCACATAGAGGTGTCTAATTTGTGCTGATGCTATCAGCCCAAGCCCTTGTTCTTCCCTTGGCACAGTGTAGGACTGAAAGCAGATGCAACGTGCCTCCACGTGCCAAGCCGTACGTTCTGTACGCATCTCCCCAGTACTCATCAACCAGAGACAACCCTTACAGAGAGCTTATGGATCAAATACAAGAGAACAAAACTGCTGTCGTAAACCAGCCTTTTCAAAGCCTTGACACAAGTATGACGGTGAGACTGACACTGCACAGGTTCTGTGATCAGAAGACTTGAGCCTTCCGAAGTCTTCAATCCCCCTGGTACCTAATGCAGACACAAAGCGAAGAGACTGGTTTGATATCTGAGCATCTTGAAGCAGCTCAGTTTACTTAGAACATGAAAACAGCACCATTTCCAATGTTCTGGCACTAAGTTGCTCCTAATCAAGGATTCAAACTCACATTCTTCCTTCAATTCAGCTTGTCAAATTAGCTTTCAAGTAAATGATTTATCAAGTTCGAGGTCTAAAAGAATATCATGTTCCAAACGGACAGATCTGCCCACACCGCCTGCCTCTCCAGAGACAATGCTGCTTACAAAAGCAAGGGGTATTGGCAAAAGGAGAGCAGGCTGAATAAGCATTTTTAATCTTGCTTAAGCTTCATGAGTAATGATGACAGCACGATGTTAGCGAATGCTGTGCAACCCGCTGGTCTACCCAACTCCTCACCTACTTCAACAGCTTTTCAGAAGCAACTAACTGCAAGAAAACCCGCCACTGACGAACACTCAACAATCCATCTCTGGGGCTTTTTTAACCAGTTAGTAACGCCTTAATTTACCTCTCTCAGAATTACATTCCCCCGTACCACTGTCTCCCACTCTTTGGATCAATGACCAGATTTATCCCTTGAGGTCTTGCAGAACTGTGCACCTGTAACGTACAACTTCCAGCTGGGTACTTGGTACCCTTTATCTTTAAGCATGCTTCCTGACCTGTGCCATTGTCAGTAACACTCACTGCAGCGTTTGTGCTGTGTGCTGGGAGGTCTTTACAAATAGAGGGCGTGCAGCCAAATACAAGCGAGTATTCAATACAGCAACACACAACATCAGCGTCGTTGTGTCCCCCTCCCAGTCAATAATCTAATTTTAACCAATTATGAAGACAAATGAGCAACTTGAGTAAGAGGTGAGAGTAGGAGAAAATGCTGGACTGAGATCTGAGTGGAATCACAATCTTCCTCAAGAGATTCCTGGAAAATCTGGGGCGGAGGAGCTCCTGCAATGCACTGAAGAAGTTTACAGCACAGGATTTGATCTTGCCAGAAGCCAAACAAACCTCAACATCTGCAGAGGACAGTCACCTTACAGGATTGTGGCAGGCACGTGTGGGCAACTACTGCATGATAGTTTCAAGCTAAAATACTTGTGTGGGGTATTGTTTCCTGCCAATTAACTTTTCAGTACAAGCCCAACATACTTTTTGTAGATTACAAAAAAATACCTGTATATTCCCAACTGTTAGCACGCACAGCTACTGTTCCTTAACTTTCAAAACAGCTAACTTAAATAGTACAAGAAAGCTGACAGCAAATCTAACTTCTACTTATGAAAAACCACACAGCCCAAAGGAGAAAATACAGAGCATCTGTACTAATCTTCTCATCTTCAAACTGTTCCCACTCCCCACAGGAAGTTAAACAACATACAACAACTTTTGTGATTTACCGATCAGTCAGAAGTTCTCTGCCTCTGACCAGCAGGACTCTGCACGGCAGCTGGCACCTACCCACAAACAGCAAACTTCGCCACGAGAAGCTGGGGGACGTACCTGCTTCGGACATCCTTGGAGCGAATGGGAGTGAGCAGGCTGAACGTAGATTTCATGGAGTCTGTGGAGCAATTATCGTAGACCATCCCATTGCCATGTAGCCTGGTATCACTCAAGCTGCTGCTTACCCTCCCAAACTTGTGCTGAGAATAATGTCGATAATCCATAAAATCTGAGTCAATCCTATTAGCTGTCCTCAGCGTGTGAGAGGCCACATTGAGCTCCATGGGTGGCAGAGGTCGAGCTGGCATTATTTGGGACAGCCGGGGTTTGCTGCCTGCAAACGCTTTCCCACGCAGAAGCCCACCAAAGGCAGTGGAGATCTCAGAGGCTCGTTTCCCCAGGTCAGAAGTGCTTCCTCTGCTTTTCCCCATGGGACTTGCTTCTGAGGCATCTGGTGAACTGTGCAAAGAATTTGGGTCGCAACACTGACTGCAGGGGGTTGCTCTACCCCTGATGGGAGGGCTAAAGGTTGCTTCCTGCAGAGAACCATTTGAGGAACTCGACTCATTGGGATCAGTCAGACTTTCCTGACTAGTTCTAAACCGCCTCCACCTCCTCCAGTTTTTCTCATCCAGAGATGCAGCACGCTCCAGCCGGGGTTTCCTAGGAGGCCTCGGGGTGACTGACTTAATTTTCATATTAGCTTTGAGTTCATCCGGTAGAAGCTTTAATGTTTCATTTAAAGAGGTGTCTACACGTGGAGGATCTTCAAAGGTAAGAACGCCATTGCCACTAGCCTCCTTCCTTGCTGCTTTGCCAGCCTTTTTAGCTTGCAGGTCCTGTACTGCTCCACCTTCTGTGCTCTGAGTAACACATGCCCCTGAGTGCTGTGAAAATCCATTTAGAGTACTCATCCTCCTCCTGGGTACCTGCTATAGATACTGCTCCATATGTCACGTTCCTCACAGCAGAGTTTTCTTTCCCTTGCTTACTCTGTAGGTTCACGGAGCTTTAACCAAGCCAGAAAGACATGGAATTTGAAGACAGTTCAGTTTTTAGTTGAAAATGAAGGGAAGGTGTATGTGCAGGTAAATGCATTGTCTGCAAAATTTCAAGAGGTGGAATACCTGAATTTTCCCAAGAGAAACATGTAACAATGAAAACTTACTGAGCTGCAAACTCCGGTCCATAATCAGAAAGCAAGCTCCTCACAGGACCTCGTTCTAGAACTACTCAAACCTTAACCTGACCTTGTTAGAAAACCAACATTATTTTCATTTTTACAAGAGCAGAACTGTGAACTGACTTCCTAGCTGTTGCAGGCATCACAGCTGCAAACATTTTTTTTTAACAAAAGGTTGTGTACACTGTTAGCATGAAAGCAAGTTAAAACTGCCCATAAATCACAGTGCGTTTAGTGCTACAAGACAGCCCCGCTGCATTGAGTCACCAGCACAACCAGCCTCCAGGCTGCCCACAGCATTCAGTGCCAGAGGCCAGGAAATTTCCAGTGATCTCAGCTTCTACCATGATCTCACAGCAGGGAGATCACTGCCACCTCTCCTTGTTTTGCAGCAAAACCCTGGCCGCTGCTGCTGAACCTGAGAAAATATCCGACTAGCAGCTTTAGGGATGAAGAATCAGGACTCAGGGGAAAGTCCTCCCTAGGAAGGGATGCACCCCGGTGTCCTGCAGCTGCTGCACACCAAACTTTGCACCTCCAGCGGTACGCTTCACAGCTCTGCAATAATCCGCCTAAGCGCAGTGGAAACGCACGATGCTGTTAAAGCAACCCGGAACGCTATTGTGACACGCCGGCTCAGACCACCAGCTCTCTCCAGTGACCGCAGGCAGGAAGGGCAGCTCTGCCGGCTCCTCTCGGCTGGCTCTCCTGCCGGCCCCTTCCCTCACGGTTAACGCAGCCCCGAGCTCCGGGGCCGCTCCACGGCCGCCCCGGCACCAGCTGCGGGGGGAGGCGGCGGATTCCCGCCGCAGTCCCGCTGACACCCCCCAGGGGCCACCCCAGCGCTCCCGGCACGGCCACGCTCACCGCTGAAAGGAACACGGACCCGCTCCCTCGCGGGGCTCGCCGCCCACCGCCGCCGGCCCTGCCGGGAACTTGCTCCCCCGCGGCCCGGGCCCCCAGAGCTTCACCCGGGGCGGGGAGCAGCCTCCGCCAGGCCGCAGCCGCCCTTCCTCGCGGAGCCGCNCGGCGCCCCCCGGCGGCCGGAGGAGCGCGCCGCCCGCCCCCGCGGCAGGCCCCAGCCTAGCGCCGCGACTGGAGAACGCGGAACCGCGCCCGCCGCAGTCCCGCCTCGTGCTTAGAAGAGCTTTTAGATTAAGCAGGCATTTAAATTAGCAGTTTAAAGCGAAGCGTTTTACACTCCAAAAAAAGAGGAAAATTTAAGGTGCTTCCATTAGCCTATGATTTCAATTTTGAACATTTCAACGTTCAAACCACTTCCAGTACACGGCAGCCGCTGGCAGAAGCAGCGCTCTCTGCTCCTTTAAACAGTGCCCTTGGCGATTTCCAAGCATACAGGAGTGACACCTTCACCCATCTTGCTAAAGCAATAACCACCAGAAGTAGTAAAATGTGAAAGTGCTCAAGAGCGCAAAATATTTTATTTAAGAATTTACAGTGTCAAATCTTACACTTAGGAAAGATAGCCGCTCCCAGCTCAAAGGAAGCCTTCTTGAATTAAGATGTCTGGCAGTCTCTACTGAAAGGAGAAAATAGAGGCTGAACTAGAGGAAGCCAGGAGTCTGACCAGGTTTCAGTCATAGAAAAGTAAACCATGCTGCTGCCGACCATGTCTGGAATTGAGTACAGACCATTAATGCCAAGGTTTCTAACTCCCCCAAACAGCATTTTACTTCAGTTACGCATAACCCTTTTAGAATATATGTAAGGCTATCCAGATCTCAGAAAGGTGGCATTATTCAAGAAAAGAAAAACTATCAGGGACCAACACTGGCAACTCCCCATTCACATTATTTCTACTCATGAGCAGAAATTCAAGTAAAATCAAATAGTGTGGTGGCAAATTCTAAATAAAATATGGCCTAACAATTTAATAAATATTTAAAGTTTATTTCTCTCTTTGCAGATGATTCAGATTCTTCAGTCAATATGAACGTTGCATATCATGGTTATCAAGATTTCCTATATTAAACCTAAAGATTTTCAAGTCCAGCGGTAGAGGTCTAATCCATCTACATTTATAGTACGTTTGAAATTCAGCTGTTAGCTATTTAAGACCTTGGTTATTTTAGTAATGGAAATTCAAGAACAGTATTATGCTGATTCTGGCACTCAAGAGGAAAAAAAACAAACAACTTTCAAGCTGTTACCACCTTAATTACAGAGTGCCAGCAGTTCGAGAGAAAGCAAGTAACCGTATTGCACTTAAAACAACACTCACTCAAATAGTACAGCATTGGCTATTATACAGAGAGCTTCTTTCAGACTATACAATTTGCTTTACAAGTAGTCTAAACCACAAACTACATACATACTAGATAAGATCCAAATCAAATTAGTATTAGATTACAGTCACAGTTTTCATTCAATATAGGTCAATTTATTTGGATGAGCTGTGGCCCCCTCCCCCCTTCAAAAAACAAACTAGCACGAGGCATTTCCCAGATGAACATCTTGAATTTCATACACTGACAAACCAAGTCCTGTATAAGCATTACAATTGTGCATGGTCCTCTTAAGGCCACAGTGTAATGTTACAATGTGGACATGTTCTCCTCCCTCGCCCCCCACCAGGAGGGGAGCATCTTTCAGAAATTAAGGAATCCCTGAAACTATGTCTTTGAAAGTCACACTAGTAGGTTTAAAATAATTTTGAGGAATAAATTGCCTATGCAATTTATGAATAGTTTTTGTAACAGCAAATATTTCCTCCCTTGTGTCGTCTATTCTTTATCACAGCGAAGCTATTTCTAGCCAGTTCTTTAAAAGGAAGATTTACATATATTTCATGTTTGGTAATGACTTATATGTAGATGATGCGCAAGTAGGGAGACCCATGAAAAAAAATCACCCATCATTAAATTACTTTCATGTCAACTGCAGCTAGTTCTGATACTATGTGCCATAAGATTGAATAGTTCTTCATATATTCAGAATATGAATGAGAAGTCCAAATACAAAGCCATTGTATTCTACTTCAATGTTGGGTACTTCCTCTGTCCAATTCTTCCTGGCCTTGAACTTCCAGTGACTGCAGGAGACTGAAAAAGGACAACAGGAATAAAAGTGTTCTGTAAAAATGTCATACTGGAGACAAAATACAAGAAGTGGTCAGTAAAGTTTTGATCCCCAAACTGTTAGTTTACAGGAGCTAGACTGGTCTATGTGCACATTTAATATCCTGCATGCAACAGTCCAGATTAAGCTAGTAAAACAAAATCAAAATGCAACAAAGACAAAGAGGGTTGACACTCCATCAGGTGGTGTTGAATATCAAAGCTAAATCACACATCAGAGGTCTGTTGAAGCACCAGATTCTTACAACGGTATACTTTTAAACAGTTTTCATCTTCACAGTTTTAACGAGGCAGGAGAAACTCATTCCGCAGTACCAACAGCCTTGTTCTACGTACACTCCTTGCCATAAAGAAGGTGCCTAACCTACAGCAAGACTGCCTCTTTTGTTACAGTACTTTTTAACCCTTTGTACTTGGTTTGAAAACAGATGAAAAAACTAGTGTCATTCCAGACGTTCCAGAATGGGCAGCTGCTCATTCCATTACTTTATCTTGCAAAATTCCTAAGTGCTACAAAAGACAGAGAAAGCCCAGAGGGAAACTCCATGACAGATTGGATTGTACAACTGTAAGAATCACCTGAGGATGGGAGTGGGGGAAGGAACACAACTACATGGTAAAACATCTGGGAGAAGAAAAGAAAATTTGTACTGACATTTAAGGCCACACCAAGTTACTTATTAAAGGTAGATGCGGACTGAGGTCACTTAAAACAAGAAGGCTCAGCATGACTGATTTACTCAAGCAACATTTAATTACTTGCTTGAACTCTCAGGACTAACAAGTCCACGGTTCTGTTCAATACTTTAGTTCAAAGTAAAAACAAGGCCTTTACTTACTTGTGCAAATTGAGAAGGATTGTAGAATTGTACTGTTCCTGCTGAAGGTCCCCCTGAAGCTGGTACAGCAGCAGGCTAGAAAGCAGATTATACTAAAGTTACAGAACTGCAGAGCTTCACTGCCTCTCAAACTTGGTTTATTTAGTCACATGGAGAAAATATTCACAGTAATAATGCCAACAATATGGACAGAGCAGCATATTGTAACAACTGCAAGAGTGCTGGTCCAGTTTGCATCCATTTCTTTAATGTTATTTGCTTAATGTCAGAATTGGCAAAACAACATCACATGCATAAACTGTAAATAGTTCTGAAAATCCAAGGCATGCAAAACCAAAACAAGACATCAGTGCGACTTCGCTGAATTAGTACCTTCTGCTTTTGTTAGTAGACCTTAGGATTTGCCCCAAAATAAACATTCTATGTCAAGTTTTGCTTTACTAAAAAGTATCAGAGAGAGTTTGTGTCGCCCCTTTACAGTGCCCACAGCACCAGAATTTACAGCAGAGATGAAGCATTCCTTTAATTCCTACAGGGGCTTTTGCAGATGAAACTGGCAATGGTATTATTACCATAGTACCAACTTGAGACTGGCGGCAGCAGAATGACAAGGTTTTGCTTGCGTGGGTCATTTGGGGAGGTAGTGGGGATTTTTTGTTTTGTTTTGAATCAATTGACTACTTTGGTATCCCAGGAAAGAGCTGATCAAAATTACTAAGTGAATCTCTTAGGAACATGAACATAAACAAAAAGCATGCCTGGATTACGTGCACTCTCAAACACAAAAAAGTCTGAAGACCCTGTTTGAGTGTTAAAAGGAACACTGCATCATTAGTCACTTTTAATGTTATTTCTGTGAAATGAGAAGAGGAAAATGGCTTAAAGTAGCATTAGTATTTGAGCAAATGCAAAATAAAGAGGGGAAAAGTAAACACGTTAACATAAATGAGAATGGCCAGCCACATGTACCTGATTAAAATGCTGGCTTACTTCACGTGATAATGAACTCATTGAACTAGAGCGCGAAAGCTACAAAACAGCAAGAACACACAAATACAAAAAAACACAAATAAAAAAGTCGTCATGCATGTCACTGCCCCAAGCTTTCAGTTGTTTTATTTAATTATAAAAGTCTCACTCTGCCAAAGGTTAAACCAACTTCAAGTTAAAAAAACATAAAGCCAGAAGTTAGTTTAAATCAAGAGGACTTCTTAAAGCACAAAATTATGTAAACATTTAGTAGGAATAAAGGTAATGTTACTCTGCCTGGCACACAGCAATCTGTTCTCCTCTTTGTGTCTCACATTTAATATTAGTGAAATTATATGCATGCACAGAGGCAAGAAAAGATCCTCGAACTGCTATTGACATTTTACTCTGAAAAGGCTTTTAGAAGTTTACTTCTATAGAACAAGCAGATCACAACACAGAAAGCAGGCTACTGCTGCTGAACTTCTCATTATGGACTTAGAGGTCTTTTCTGTACAATTTTGGAGGTAGTCATATGATTCCCTCGTGGCTGGTCACCAGCAACTGAATCAATCACAGAATCATAGAACAGCCCAGGTTGGAAGGGACCTCAAAAGACCATCAGGTCCAACCTTTTGTAGGAAAAGGGAGCCTAGATGAGATTATCTAGCATCCTGTCCAATTGCATCTTGAATCAGTTACTTGCCATTTTAGATGGCCCATGTTAAGGCCACTACAAAATAATGGTTAAAATATGCTGCACAAGTCATTAGCTAAAACTACTTTGAACCAAGTCTTACCTCGCCTGATTGGAAGCCGTCAGGGTTGGAAACAGGAAGCCCAGATCCAGGTGGAAGGATTGTAGGGTTTAAATACTAAAGAAAAACAATGCACTCTATTTTTAATCTTAATTATCGTAACTCATTATGACGCTATTTCACGTTTCCACTATATTAGTCCCATTGAAGCAAAACAACATTGCAATACATCAACTGAGATGAAACATGCCATGAATGGTTACTTTCTATGTTCTTGGTTCATTTCCTGACACATCCTGCACACGTAGAATTTGCAGCCCTGCCAAGTTGGGAAACGCAACTTTTCGTGGGCTTCCTACTTCCATTTTCACTTGCATTTCCCTTCTCAGTTCCTTAATTAAAATGGAGGGATTATGTTTGTGCATAACAACAACATGCTTTGTATATTCTGCAGCTATGAAGCTACTATTGAGAATCGTAAGTTATTTTTATGAGAAGTTTGAATGGTATATACAAGGCATTCTTTCTAACCCACCTCTGGATCAGCAGCTGCACCAGGATCTGTGTTGGTTTGGTTTGCAGCGGGTGTGTGCTCTGCAGCACTACTCCCTTCCATTGGCTGGGGTTCCCCTGGAACTACAAAGGAAATGGGATTTAGCCAAACACCCCAGATCAGGGTGTTTGACTTCACAGAATGAGAAGCAGGGTCATAAGCAGAACTGAATTTCTGCAATACCAATCTTCTCCCAGGAAAAAAAGGTAATTTAAATAGTGCAGTGTCAGTATCTCTAGATACCTCAGTCTTATTAAAAGTCTGCAAGCAGGAGATGCATACAGTTTATATAGATAACTCTGGTGCAACACAGTATGTAGTAAAACCAGAAAAGATCGTAAGCAAGTATGCAGGTAAGACCTCCTCATTTCTTTCATCAAATAGCAATCTTGGAACTAGAAGCAGGTGTCAGAAATGAGCACTAGATATTTAGCAACACAGGATTATCATACACTTCAAATTTTGCTATTATGATGGCCTAGATGCTCTGTAACAGTTTTAAAAATATCACCCAAAAAAACTCCAAAAAAATCACCAAGACAAAATAAACACAAACAAAATAAACAAAAATCTCCTTTGTCTGCAGAATGTAGAGCTGGGCTTTATTAATTTGTTTTACTGCATTTCCCAGACTGATTCCTCTTTAAAAAAAAATTAGTTAGTGAGAAGTTAGAAAGTTAGTGAAATTAGAAAATTAGTGAGATTGAACATTCTTAAATGTTCATTAGAGGCTACATAATGCACATACTGGCAAAAATGACTTTAAGGTAACCATATAACCTCCTTTCAAGTTTATTCGCTCATGACATACCTGAGTTTGGAACAAAGACATTTGGAGGAATTGGCACTGGTGCGAGTGGAGCAAATAGGTCTGATGGGGCAGGAACAGCAACACCTGACTTGGTTCCACCTGGATTCAGAACATCAACATAACGGGCTCTGCTTCCTGCTAAAATAGAGAAATCCAGAAATAACAGAAATAAGCCTTGTGTTATTCAACAGTTTATTTTCAACAGTCTGCTGGTTAAACTGTCTTTCAGAATCAGAAAATAATGCTGCAAGGACAGAAACAATAATATCCAAGTCACAATATCATTGTGACAGCAATCACAATGCAGAAGCTAGGCACAAGCAAAGCCAGAAACAACCACAGCTCTGTGACACCACTGAGTTCCCAAACACTTCCAGAAAAGCCAAGAGTTTTGTTTTCATATTTTATGCAATAGAAAATTTGAAGTCTTCCATACTACAAACAGCAATATTGTCTATTACCTGCTCTTCTGGAGAATATGTTGACAGGGGCACTGGGTGGGCCTCCAGGCCCAGACGGAGCAGTCTGAGGAACTTTAGGAAATCCTGTTGGAGGTGGCGGTGGAGGCTTACTCTGCAGGGAGAACAAAAAAGAAAAAAATCCAATCACATCACTGACTAAGGGCTTTAAGTTAAGTATCTGGCTGACTTCTCCTTTTCCTTACCTATTCCAGAGCACATAACAGTGGGTATACTGACATATATCTTGTAGTGCAGATCAATATTCCTCATCTTCTTCCATATGAGGACTCCTTATCTAATGTCAAGACATTTCTACAACCCATCTACGCTCACTCTAAAAGGAAGCATTTACAATAGTTGTTCTTATCATTTGTTTATGTTTTGAAATAGGTCTAGCCCTTGAACAACAAGGATGGACGGGATGGGTGTAATGCATTGTAAAGCAAAGATGATCATTTTCAGAACTAAGGACTCTTCCTTACTTTCCACATACACATTCCCCCCTCCCCGTACTCTGTTTTCAGCAAATCAATTAACAAACTATTGTCAAGGTGGTATCAGCTTGTATGAAGAGATACACTGGACTAAGTTTAGAATAAATTTGTAAACTCAGTCACAACTGGTTCTACAGCAGCAGCCGAAGATACAAACGGTTTCATAAATACATAGACTATACAAATATGTAACCTGTGCAACATTTTGAAGCTAATAAACATTTTAATCCAAATTCAGTAAAAGGCAGTAAAATTTTAAGCCAGTACAGGTTTCAGTTTGGAGAAGTAAAGGGTTCTTAGGTTTTTACCTCTTCTTCTGGTTCATCCAAATTAACCCAGCGTTGTTTCTGTTCATCCCAAACAATCTACAAGGAAATCACAATCAAAGATTAGCAGTTCAAACAAAGCTGGAATAAACATAATTTTGAAAGTTTTACACACATTTGTTTACTTGTTAAAACAAGGTTCATCTGTCATCCAGGAAGCCATTCTGAACTAATTAAAACATACAAGTTTTTTGTGATTTAGTGGCCTTACTGATTTGTTCTTGTCATCTGGAAGGTGAGCTTCATTCTTTCCTTTTCCCATCAGCCAGCGAAACCAGTTTGCACCAGTCTAAAATATAAATACATTTATTTGTTTAATTTTCTCAACACTATTTGTACGGGCAAATTAAAAGAAATTTTCATGCAGTAATTCATTTTCTGCTAGGGACTTCAACTCTAACAAAAAAAAAAGACAGGAAAAATGCCCTCAGCTAAACTAAGTCATATCTTTCTGACAGAGGGAAGAAAGAATTCAGAGGTAATCTCCCCCAAATGAAAACTAATCCCTATAAATGGCAGCCTGAGAAAACAGGTGAAAAAGGCCAACCCACAGAAATGGTGTAAGGAGGGGAAAACAAAAACAAGTACCAAGATTGTAGGAGTAAATCCACTGTAGTGGATGGGTTTGGATGAAAGAGAAAGGGTTTGATTGTTTTTAAATGAAGGGAAGTTGCTTTGAACTCATTCCCAAATGAAAACAAGCAGCTAGTGGAGCGATACTTCAGTGCATGTACAAGGCAGCTAGTGGTAGCACAAACTACAATATGGGTGTATGAAAATGTCTAGATGTTGCAATAGCCAAGACAAAAACCACAATCTGACAGTTGTCAGGTGCTCTTGAATTAGTGCCCCGGACTGAAAGTTACCACCTATTCCAAAAATCTCCTCTACCTATAACTACCTCTCTTACCAAGTTTACCTTTCTAGATGTTGGCTCTTTTTTTATTTCTTTTTCAGCCTCTTTCCCTACAGGAACAGACGGAGGAGGAGAAGGCTGTTTTGCTGCAGAGTTGGATCTCTCTCGTCCCACAGAATGAGCAGAGGACTCTGAAGTTGTCCGGGATCTTCGCCCATAGCCCTATATTATAAACATATCGGAAAGCACAAAGCTGTCACTGCTGGAGTGAATTGATTACACTCCATCTTGATAAGCAAATTCTTTCTTTGAATAGTAGCAATAGGAAGAAATACAAATGCACCAGTAAAAAGTAAATATAAATAAGAACGAAGACTTAGTGGAAGAAACAGCCTGATCATGGCATACCATATATGCTGAAGACTGAGATGCAGATCTGGATCTTCGTCCTGGTGCCTGGTTAGATACAAAGCCAGGACATGCTTAATAAGCAAGCAGCTAAATATCTGACATGACATTCATTTCTTATTACTAATTTCTACAGCATTCAAGACATTTAAGCTGGTTATTTGGCTACTTCTACGTCCTCTGACATGCAGGAGGCACAAAAAAAGAACTGAAGTCTGGCCAAGTAATTACATGGTCATATAACTGGTCCATTACAAAGTTAAATCTGGTCACTGCTGTGCAGACCAATCAGCCCACAAGAGGAAAGATATAAAAATGCTGCACCAGACAGTGGTTGCTGCACCTCCCCCCCACATTAGGTTGGTTGTTCTTCTAATGTTCATACAGCAACTCTAAAATTAAAAGCAAATAATAATCAGTTTCTTTTAAAAGTATAGTTTAGAAGTCTCCCCGTCCTTTGTCATACGTATCCCTATTAAAAATGTTTATATTAATTCCTTCAAACAAGAGACTAAAATAACTTCCAAGGAAATACCAACTTCAGCAATATTTAAACAGTGAAAATAAAATTAAAACCATATGCAATTAAAAAAAGGCTTTCTGGATTTTGATAAACACCATGCACATTTCCAGTCATGACTAAATGCTAATCAATACTACGCTTTTAAAACTCTGTCACAGAACTGCTCTTTAGGGCCTGGTTGTCTCATTTGTACACTACAATTTCTTCTGGGTATGAAGAATCATTTTGGAAGGTGGGAAAGGAAGATGGGCCAGACAAAGAAAAATTCAACTGTTCCGACAACAGCCTGGTTTCCCCTGCTCAATTTAAAAAAAAAATTCTTTTTAGGGATTAAAAATGGCTAAAAGTTCTGTACTAGTTCTTCATTATTTATTTCACTGACGGGGAAGGAGAGCAGGGGAGAAAAATTAAGCTTCGAATCTAGCTGAAGAGCAAGACAGAGCCCAATACACTTTGTGTTTGCAAAGACGTGCAACACAACTGACACTTGCTGAAGAAACATATAAAATAAAAATACCATGCTAGCCATTCTGCTATAGAAATCCTCCTCTCTCTGTTCGGGGAAAGAGTTTCGTGAAGGAGACTCCGGGGCAATTCTCTGCATTCCTTAAAAAGCAAAATTAGACTANAAACACTTTTAAGGCAGTTTTTCACTAGTTATGAGTTTTGTACTATTAAGAGCCTGATCTTTTACAGAATGTGAACTGCAGTTGCTGTGATTTTTTGTTTCTCCTGCATGGGTATTATGTTTGTTCTAGATACAGGTCACAGCAAGGTAAGCAATATAACCATTGGAATGGGGGCAATATAGGTTTCTTCAAATCTCTAACACAACTCTGTCAATTTGTGTATCTCTGCCTTAACATGTCAGGTTCTCCTGTTGCAGAATTAAAACTTAACAGGGTCCTAGAATCTGATGTCCAGAGACAGAAATGCCTAATGCTCCAATCACAGACCCTGCAGACAGAATAACTGGCAATCACAGTGTATTCAGCAATTCCATGATACAGAAAATTGACTGCTTTATGTCTAAATCATAATTTGCTGATTCTGACCTCTCTTTTAAACTAAGCCCAGCAGGCAGGATGAATAATAAAGCTTTCCACAGATGCTTCTGTAACTTTACATTATCTTTTTAAATTTCATTATCCAGACTTGTCTCACTATCTTATAAATTTTAAGATTTTTTTTTTCTTTTTTTATTAAACTCCAAAATACTTCATTCCCCTTAGAAGGGAGGGGAGGCATTTACTAAGATTCCAGACCTGTTTCCAGGTTTGTCTGCTCTTCTTCCCGTGATTCAGTTTCTTGTGGTGGCCCTCCTGGTGGTAGCGTTGACCCTAAATACAGCGGTGATGGCTCAGCTCCATACTGATTTGAAAATCCCGGAGGTGCAAAGCCAGGTCCTGGACCAATAGGCTGAGAGACCACGGAATAGAAAGGGACACTTCGGACAGCTTCCTGGTCATCAGGAGGAATCACAGCAGCTGCCCCATCAAGTATAGCCTGAGGTGCTAAGGCACAAAAAAAGTTAAGAATTATAACTAAACAGAACATTTCACCCTGTGAATAAGATGATACAATGCAGCAGTGAAATCTCACTGTTTCTACCACACCCTTAAGTGGTTTCTTACGCTAGAAACCCCAAAACATCTACTTTTTCCCTTTGTCATGAAGAAAGATATGAAATGTCTTAAAGAAGGATATGAGACACTAACCTGAAGGCATCAGCTGCACACTTTGCACCTGTTGAGCCATATTGGGTAATAACGACGCCAACAACGCATTTTCAGCACCTGGGCCCATGTCATGGCCAACTCCTCCTCCATCATATTGACTGGTATGCTCTAATTCAGAGCTTGGTGTGCTACATGGATACTGCTGTGGTGTGGATCTGTCTGTGTTATAAGCTATTGTACCCTCCTGCACAAAAAAAAAAGATCTTAACTCCACCAGATGTTAAGTTCATAACCAAGAGAACATATAGCAAAGGAAATCTTAGAGATAAAACAGCACAATTTTTGTTGGTGGTGTTTTTCTTCTTTTTTTTTTTATTTTAACTGTTTAGTTAAAAAAATTAGTTGCCATCCATCTGTAAGCCATGTTCAACCAAAACACTTAGGGTTTTGTTTTTAACAGAAGCTTAGTTAATTTGGTCAATTTTCGTTATTTCTAATGGATCTCTTTAAATGTCTTCCTTTCCACTGTTACAATTTAGCTATACTAATCCACACAACTTTTTCTTTTCCTTTTTCTTTTTACTGGCAAGCAAATTATCTGCTTACAGCAAGGGCTGCTGCAACCTAATGAGCCTTGCAATTCTCCTGGCGTTACAGTACTAAGAAAAGTCTCTCTTGTATAACGTGCACTACCCTTTAAATTGCTTTGTACTGAATCTCAGGGCACTGAAGTGTGGTAAATCCACTTAGCTTAAATTATGATACTTGTATTTTACAACATGAATATATCATGAAGCAATCACTTCATATGTTTCTGTAATTAGCAATATGAATAAAACCACTTAAAAACTGGATTTATGCTAATCCTTAAAAGGGAATACTTCATGTTGGAAAGTACATTCTGTACCTTGATCTGTCCATCCACATGGCGAAGCCTTACTAACCACGAAGGTTCAACAAGAGATTCCTGTTCTGGTTTCTCTTTTATCTGTGGATCAAACAGGCGCAGTTGCGCTGACACCTAGAAAAAGGAATCATTGTAAAGCTTAAGTTAAAAAGCCAACAAAAGGCAACTTTAGCAACAGCTTACCACCTACAGCCTGAAGCCACAATACTTAATTCTTCCCTATGTTACCTGGATTAGCTGGCCAATAAGTACAGGTGAATAGTAATGTGGATCTTTCAGGACAGTTCTGGAAATCACTTCACAGTAATGGAAAGCCTGAGCAGCAAGTCCCATTTCAGCTAGTCGGCAAGCATAGATGAATTTGAAAACCTATGGAATGCAAGCAGGTGAAATGAACAAAATGGTTAGAACATTCTTAGAAACATCAAATAAAAGGTAATTTGTCATTTCAACCAAAAGTTCAGATATCCCATTATCACGTCTATACTAAGCAGGTAAAGAAACATAGAGGGGAGAAAAAAAGCATTCTATCCTCTTCTTCCACCTGCTGTATCCAATAGAAGTAATTACTTGTCTACAGCTAGTATCAACAAATCCTGCTGGATTTTTCTTTGGGAATATAGAGTTATGATAACAGAATTTAAAACTGAGAAGTTCAGAATGCACAGATGAAAAATGGGAAAAGGCAGATTAAGTGACAAAACAGAGAAAAAGCTACTTTGCACTATGCTACACATAAATAATTTCAGGCTACAACAGAAAATATTTTCTGTGCTGAATAAAGCACATATGAAAGATGAACACCTCACATAAAAGCTGCCAAAACAGATAAAACAGCTTTTCACCTGGAAATTGGGCAAGCAGCCAGGCTGAGTTCCTAGCGACTGTGCATACTCATAGGCTTCTGTTCTTTGAATAGCTTCATTGGTGGCAAACTTAAAAAATGGCAGGCTATTGGGGAATGGGAGAAAGAAAATATTACTTGACATTCAGATTATATATAATCAATACAAATCTGTCAATTAGAAATAAAATCAGAAACATAGCTCTGTTAAGACACAGTATGAGTAACTTCAACTCCTCAAACAGGGACAGTGCATCAGACAGTTATCTCAAAGACACCTGTAGCTAGTGATGATGAGGGGAGCAGTGCTACTCAGTCTGTCTTGCCATTCAGCTTTTATTGTTACATCAAAAAAGTGATATTAAAAAAAAAAAAAAAAAAAGAAAGCCAAACCTGTGATTTGATCCAATTAGGACAAGTTTTGTTGTCTTCCTTGTGTAAACTCCAAAACCGACTTGGGCCATAAGGTAACAAAAGTGAGCAGCATCCAGCAAGCCTTTAGAAGCTATAGAAAAATAAGCAACAGAATTCAGGACATTTTGTCTTGATGACG
>VXAL01012844.1:31828-50528 GCA_013399475.1 Chauna torquata | reverse complement strand
TTAAAAAAAAAAAAAAAGGAATTTTTAAAAAGTGCTGAGTCATTAAAATTTTCAGAAAGCTTTTCCTTCAGTCATCACCAGCTCGTTCCCCAAGTTACCAAGAGTGTCTCCCATGGTAGCAATGGTCCTGGATTCCAAGTCCACATTATTAGTCAAGTTGGATAACACCATTGCTAGATGAGGCCTCCAGTCTCCCCATTTCTCATCTCCACAGCACTAAAATTAGAAGAATTAGTCAAATCAGTGACTGAAGCTCTGCATGGTTAAGTGTTTAAACCTAAAAAGGACCAAAAGAACTTATCTGACCTTCTAGGAAAAGCACTTGGAAGGATTACTGTTATGAATTATACTATTCACTGCAGTACCTCTTTAAGACTCAACTGCAGCTCACACTTGTATCTTACCGTGGATGCAGCTGGCATCCTTCCAGACATGAGCTGGTAAACAGTCTGCAGAGGGTCATTAATCGGGAGACTGTTGGCAAATCTACAGAGACATTATACAGAAAAACAAAAGAAACATTGGGTAAGCAGTTAAGATGTACTTGAACACTCAAGTTGCAGTCAATCTTCCTTAGTTTAAGACAAGGAAGTGCTGTTTCAAAACACCATGTCGAAGAAGCAATTGCCCAGTGGATAACATTCAAAAGCAAAGCTTTATTAATTACTTGGATCTGCCACTTTGACATATGTCAATCCAAGCTAGAAAAAACCTCATGATTCTTCCCATGCCATATGACTACACTTAGTACTTGATTTCACAAGCTCAGGAGGCAGAGAGAAAGTTTATCTGTCTATAGACAAAGTATGCATGAACACATCAACACAAGTTGACAGGTTGTTGCTGTTGTTGTTGCTCTTTTAAACAAAGTCTAACAGCACCTGTCAAGCTAGTCCATGGATGACATGGTTCAAATGTCCCCTAAATGGAAGGAGTGGCACAGAATAACTTCTCAAGTTTAAGTTTATGGTCTGAAGACCTCAGAATAAAAAGCAACAGATTACATGAATCAACTGAATATAGAGGCAAAATTAAAGCATAATTCTTGCATGAGCTATTAAGGATAACTCATGATTTTGACATTAAGACATCTGGAGCACCAGGTCTCTCATTAGCAGAATAGGTAGACCATACCATACTAATCAATAACAAGCAAAACTGTACCTGGTCATAACTCTTGCATGTGTTCTGCTGTCCATTTTGCTGGCAAGTAGCAGAGCATGACCCCATAAGCCATGCTTCATGGCTGATTCCAGAGCATCCTAAGTTAATACAGAAATTAGTTTCCTGGGGATAGCTTAACACACTACTCAGATAAACAGTGATTGTTTTACAGTAGTATTTTGACTGAATGAAAAAAATGTTTGTTTTGGTCACATGCTAACACAAGAATATAATATTATCTTATATTCTGTAGGGTACAACATTTTTCCATCAGTATAGTACAGTGCCAGGAAATATTACACACACCGCAAGTTGCAAAAATGATTTTCACCAATGCTTAGAGCTTTCAGATTTTTGAAAAATGAGTAAATAAAATAAGACATGCAGTATTTAGAACAACAGTATAAGCATTCACCTTCTTACGGCCATAAAGCAGCAACTCTCTGAATCTCTCTGTCTCTTTCTCAAGACTGTCAATTGTGGTTATAAGACTATCAGTGAGAAATGAGAGCTGGGCTTCACCAGATTCCTCTTCTACTTGTTCCAAAGCCTCATTCGTGAAATCAATCAAATTTGCTTCATTAGGGGACTTCCCAGGAAGCCATACTGTTTTATGATCTCGGAGCAAAAGTTCAGCCAGGTCTGTTCCCACAACAGTCTATAGAGTGTGGTGGGGAAAAACAAACAAACAAAGCTGTTATTTCAACACTGCCTTCATTTTATTTGTCACTTCAACATTTGACTATGAGCACTTCTGAGCACAAGTGACCAGTTTACCTGTTCCATCAACCTATGAACTATTCCAGGGCAAGTCGCTATACATGTATTACTGTCTTTTACATAAATAACATTTTGTATATAAAATATCTCAGGATGGATAAAAATTCAAGCAGTGAGACGTACCCCGTTCTGCCTGCACAACAGTACAATAAAGTCCCAAAGCAGACTTGCAGATTCTTTGTCGATTAAATTTTCATTCTTAAAACACTGCATAGCTTTATTTTGCGCAAAATTAATAACATCCACTTTATGGGTGTCATCCCTGGGGAAAAAAAAGTGTTTAATGAGACAAATGTAAAACATTCAGATCATTATTGTGATTAGTATGAGGAACAAATTTAAAGCTCACCTACCATTTACACAAGTGAAAAACAACAAATATTTTGAGTTAGTTTAAATCCTGCAATTTACAATTACAGGACAATAAAAAGTTTGATGAAAAAATGAAATCTAAAAGCATGAAAGTTTTTTTTTTTAAAATCTGTTAGGACATACTTAGCAAGAGGACCAGGAAATGCTCTCATCTCTTCTTGCTCTGGAGAATGTTGCAACATAGTCTAAAACACAAACATAAACCATAAGAAATTTTTATAACTACGATTTTTATTTTTTAACAATAAAAAACAGACATGAATATAATTATATATATCTATGTTACAATCAGGACTATCGCTCTTAAAACATATATGGTGACTTGCAACCTGCACGAGGCTAATGAATGACAAGATCTTCTTCACAGGGGAAGCCATTCTGTAGCAAAATACAAAAATCTTCCTCACATCTCCTTAATAATTTTCCTGCTGCCGTTCTAGTATTTGTGTACAATTCTACTTCCTTCTAATGATATTTTAACAATGAATTCTACTCTCATCACGTAAGCCAGTTCTTCCATACATTTTACATTACTAGAGCACTGCATTTTTTTTTACAGAGGCATAGGAAGAATAAAAATAGAATAAAAATATGCCCATGATATTTAACCCCCAGTCAATCAAGATAAGCTGTCCTTCGTCCTTGTACATTCTCTGCAGGGCTATGATGTCTCTATGAACACGTTACATTAGAAACAAACAAAGAAAAAAATGCCAGCACTTCTAGGATGCAAGGATTTTACCCTAACAAAATTCTAAGGAGCTGGATGATCTAACCATGACTATGTCATCTCTCACAGGAAAACTGTTAAAAGTTACCACTTTACTTAGAGCTACAGACCAAACAAAACAGATAAATATAGAAAGATAACATGCATTGACATATCAAAAAAATACAGAAACCTAAAGTTCCCTACTCCCTTTCCAAAAGAAAGGTCTGTATTCTACCACCCTCCTTTTTGCTTTTAAACTTTACCTCCATACTGTGTATTTCAACCAGAGCTGGCTGTCCTTCTGAAGGCAGGTTTGGCAGCACTTTTATTAAGAACCCCCCAGGACCAAACCTAGCACAGAGATGAGGCACTGAAAATTTCTCAGGCGTTGATGGTCTTAAAGGTGCTGAAGTAGGGAGAAAAGATAAAATAACATGAAGTGACCTTACTTGCAACTAAATAAACATGCTGATATATTTATCCAATTCAGTAATCCTGCAGTACTAGTGGGGGGGAACCAAACTCAAATTCAACCTGGCTAAACTTCATACGCAACAATTAATCAGCTCCACTAAATTCCCAAAGACCTTCTGAAGATTTGCCATGGAAAGAACAAAACTAGACTAAAGAACTCTAAAATCCACTTACCGTTTCAATGCAGGGGCTTTGCTTGCTTGTTTTAGACCCATTTCTGTGATCTCTGTACAAATGTATGACATCTTCAAATAGCTAATGATATACTTCAAGATGCTCTGGAAAACTTTTTCCAGAGAAATGGTGTTGTTTCTCACAGAAAAGGTTAAGGAAAAATTGCGGATAAATCTGAAGTTTACGTTAAATTTTAATCATTCCCCCAGAATCATACACAATGAAGTTCAAAAATATATCTAAAAAGATGTTTACAAATGCAAATATGCAATATTTAATAGCAAGCACCATCTAGCTACTGCCATTCTGTGAAATACCCAGGTTTCAGCAAGCAAGTTATCCTTATGCTGAAAACAGAAGAACTTTGTTCATGTGTACATACACTGTAAGTAGTATTTTCCTGTTAAGAGGCTCAATGAATACACGAAAGTGATCTCATACACTACAAACGTTAACAGAAGCACAAACTACTACCAGTAAACAACCTCACAAGCACAGTCCCTTCCCTCCTCCTTCCCAATGGTGTCAATACCTTGTTCTACAGTTGACCATCCAGTTTCGGTCGGGTAGCCATAATCTGTAAAAGGCTGTTGTCCATCAAAGTTCGGAGCATATCCACCATATGGATAATCTGCATGCAGCGACACTGCCTGTGCAGTAGTTTCATAGGTATTAGCCGTTAGATCATGGTTACTTCTGTACAGCTGGCTCTAAATAGATCACATTAGTAGCTGTCAGCAGACACACAGCAAGCAATACTGCAGGCATGACAAGACTAAGCATTCCCCGCCCATCACCTGCTTCAGCTCTTCAGATGGTTCTTAAACCAGGTTTACTACATCACTGCTTTTGAGAACACTACCTTGTAAATCACCTGCTGCAATAGCCTTCAGAAGATAATTAATCTTTTTGTCTTCTCCCTCAATGTTTTTACTACTAATACGATCTATTCACCTCCAAGTATGTTCAGTTCTCTCACCACAGAGCATCTATATGCTTGCGTCAGTAGTAACACTACGGCACTACTTCGAGGTTCAAGTGCTGCTGTATCAATGTCCACCTCTTCTGTAACCCTTTGACAGAAAATCTCACCTGTTTAAATGTGATGAACACTTAAACGATCTTAGGTGCCTAAAGATTAATGCCTCAATGATCACCAACACCACTTCCAATATTACTAAAAGAACTGGAATTCAGACAGGAAAAGAACCTGAACTTCCAAGAAGCATCATGTACCAACACATGAAGCTACAGTTTAAATGACACATTCCACTAGCAAATACTATACCACAACAATTATTCGAACATTCCTTCTTGTTTTCAGGTATTTGTATTTATAGCATAGTAGACAAGTAATCAGCTAGATTTGTGGGTTTTTTTGTTTGTTTTTTTTTGTTGTTATTGGGGTTGTTTTGTTTTTTTTTTTTGCTTTTAAAGCCAAGATACCATCATACAAACATTGAGTTAGTCTTTTAACAGATCCCATGCTTGTGATCAGAAAAATGACAAAACACTGAAAGCCAGACACAATATCAACGACAGCCAAGCACATTAAGGGCAAAGCTCTCACAAACAGCAAATGGATTCAGTAGAGGAAAACTTTCATTTCTGTACGTGTGGCAACTTGCACAGCTGACTGCTGATTAAGGTCTCTTGACAACTGTGATAAATACTAAGTTCAAAATTGTATTACAAAACAGCCTTAACTTACAGAATAGGAGTTTTCAAAATACATCTTTCCCCAAGCTAAAAACTGAAATATTTACGTATTTCTAACTTTTCACCCGCACCTAAGAGAAATACCCAACTTAGCTGACAGAGAATGCCTGACGTGACCATTTGAAACTCACTTGTTGAGAGCGAGAGCTGAAACTGCTCCGGTGACTGTGAACACTGTGGGAGCTCCGGAGACTATGAGCAGAATGCTCACTGTGAACGCTGCGTCTATCAAATTCATCACCATAAGGATCTCTATGAGGCTCAACTTCATCATCAAAGCTTCCAGTAAAACGAGGATCGTATCTCCAATGATCTTCATATCGGTCATGTCTGAAGAACAAAAATATACAAAACAAAAATAAACATAGCCAACCATATCCCAAAGGAAAGTGACTTCACTGCATACTTATTAAGAAGGAAACTGTACCTAACCTTCCGAAGGGCTTCCAGATTATTACCTAGATTTAGGTTTTTATTACAGTAAACAAACTGATACTTCAAGAACTTCATCCAGAATATTGAAGATCAAGACCAATGTCATGCTCCGAGGCTGTTCTAAGATAAACATTCTTTGGGTTTTCTTATCTGAAAAGAAGTCACATTTGCCTTAAATCCTTTTCTTAAGAGTGACATGACATCTGTTCATCTGTTGTGCCTCAATTACCTATGTTAAAGCAAAAGAAAGAACTAGCCAGAGTACCTATGGAATGTGTAATATTGCATTTTAATAGTCTGCCACAGGACGCATCTGTGTTCCTGGAGCACAGTATTGAGAGGATTTTGTGTACAAAGCTGCATGATACCCCGAAATTCTGATGCCCAGCACAACTATCACAACAATACATCAACTTTTAAGGCTTTGGGGGCAGATCTTCAACAAATAAAGCAGTATTTCTGCTAGTGCACAGGGGATGCCTCAGCCCTTGCTTTAACACTTACTGCCATAACCTAGTTTCATGATGACACATTTGAATACGAGGAACTTAGCCCTGAAGAAAGCAATTGTCTGCCTTCATTCACACATACACACTGGTTCTCTGAACGCAGCACCTAGGCCGGACCCTGCCCTAGTTCTTGAAAGAGCATGGAAAGAACATGGATTGAATGGACAAACCTGCTGCCATATGGATATGCTTCTCTCTTCTGGTAAGGGTTGTGTTCAGCATCATACCAATACCTCTGATCGTAACTTCTAGGATCTCTGTATCTGGGGTCATATGCTGATGAGTAACGTTCCCAACGACTTGGATCTTTGGAAGATAAAAAGAAATGGTTTAGATACTGGAAGTCATTGCCTATAACTTTTCTCTCCCTTCTCTTTAATTACATGCTGATTTGGTCAGCAGCCCGGAAACAGAAAAACATGTTTATAATGGTTAGCTAGGTACTCTTGAGAGGACACTGCTTACCATCAGATAGATCTTTTCTAACAACTTTCAAACTTCATCATAGCATGATAATTCAACAAATATTAACAGAATCTTTGCTATCAGTTTTCAGAGCGCCATGCTACATGCCTCAGGATATGGACAGATTTTGCTTGAAGTCCTCCCAGGCACTACTCAAGCAATTGCCTTCAGACTACCACCACCACTATGTTTCTGTGAGCATTCAGATGATTACAGAGAAAACCAAATTCTAGTCATGAGTCAATTTCTGTTTACACCCCACCTTACTTTAGAGCTCTGCCTGCAGGTTACACACCAAGGATACAAACCAGCAAATGACAGGCTTGCAAAACACTGAAGAAAACCATTCTGTAGACTTACCAACTTATCATGGTATGCTTTTATAAGCATGAAATGGCAAATAGAAGTCTGGGAGTAAGGAAAAACCTTTATTTTCTGTTTACTACTTTTGCTGAATGAAAAAGTATAGGAAGGATGGCATGGTATTAAGAACTAAAGTAGGCCCAAAGATCAATTTCTAGCAAGTGTAACTTTATTCTCACTGGTTTTAGAACAGATATCAAGTTTTTTTTTTTATTACAGAAAAAAAAATCTCTGATTTTTAAAGTTCCTTTTCCCTGTAATTTTTTCTCTAAACCTGCAATCTGTTATAGAAAAATTCAGAATGTTTTGACACCTTACCTCCATAATCATATGCATTTGGGTAATAGCCTGGATAATAATCAGTCCATCCAGTTTTTGCATAATAATCTTCAGTATACCCTTGCCTGAAAGAAAGTGCACAGGCATAAAATGTTATTATTCCTCCTTCAATCTCTCCTGAAGTCAGTAGGAGATATGAAAAACTACATGCCATGACTGGTTAGGGTGTGTTTCATATTCAAACTAATGCATTTACAGGAAACCAAGGAATCCTAATTGTAAAATTAGATGTTTACAAACCAATATATCACTAAATTGTTCTGTGCCATAAGAAGCTGACAGTACAATAACTTAATGACTTTTATGAACTGCTTTGGTGATGAGTCAGTTACTTACGGACAATCACAAAAACTGCTGCTATAATTAGCATGAATTGTCTCAGAGAAATCAGCGACTTAAATAATGAAATAATTGCTCCCTCAACTTCAGCAGTGTTTTCTTATACATCTTATGGAGATGAAGAGGTCTACACTCTGGAGACAAGGTCATGAAAATGAGTCAGGACATGAACTAGTGCTCTTGCAGATAATTCCAAACAGACGGCTTCAGTCTCTTGGGCTGCTATTGCAGCATCTGTTATCAGCATAAAATGTAAGTCAGGAGGCAAACAAAACCAAAATGCACTACACTACTCTTTGGCTACCTGGCCATCAAAGAATGCAGTAATGTATCACTTTCTTGTTCTACTTGAAGCTTTATTATATGCCATTTTGGGGATACTATTCCACAACTGCTGAAACAAAGCTAGAAGAAGAATGTTAGATAAGAGCATAAAATTGTAGTGTGTGTACATACATGCATGTACACATATACGCATTCATCTATACACATTCATGTGTAGATATATGAATGTATATAAAAACGTGTGTGGATATAAACACGTGTATACATTCACAAACACTCCTATTTATACATACGCATATATACACAGGAGAGAAAGATTTAACAGCAATGTGGAATGATGGGAACTTTCATGCTCCTCTACAACACGCTATTCATACAACTGATAGCGCAAACGCCCCAGGGGCCAAGCACGTCAGGTGATACTCACCACTGCAAAAACGTGTGGGAAGCTTGCTAACACAGCACTTACCTTTGCAGGGGAGGAGTTCTGATCTTATCAGAACTAGTTTATCCACCCAACCTATCTTCTCAGTCCCCCTCAGAAGATATTATTCCCTTCCTCTCCCCCAACAGAATAAGAATCTGCTTCATCAATTCATTATGGAAATCCATACATCACTGATACAATGTGGGAAACTTTCAGACACTATCTTTGTGTAACTTTGCCACTATTAGACACTGCTGCCCTGCAATACCATACTACAGCCTACACATAGAACTGCACTGTCACATCACACAGCAACACTGACAGAGCTATTCATAACAGGCTTTGATCTGCCCAAAGCCCCCACAGGAATTTTTACCTCTTCAAAACAGTACATAAGAAACACGCATCAGAAAGAGTGCTATCTTAGTGCTACTAGAGGTTATCTCCTTACGAGATCTCACAGTGCACCTAGAGTCACTTAAGGCAATGACAGAAGTTATCACATACGGATATGGTTATTGTTTTGTACTTCTCGATGCCAAAGCTTCCTATAATCTTATGAAGGTGGTAAGCACAATTTTGTTTTTAACTTGAAGACTGCTCCATGAGTGAACCGCCAAAACCAACAGACAAGTACTACAAAAGGTTTCATCATTTCCAGAGACACAACTGGGGTTCTCTTGAAAACCTGCAAAACAACCCACTAGACAAAGCAACAGTAACATTTTGTGCAAAAATCATCAAAACCCAGTAACCCCTGGAAGGTAACTTGCTGCTTCTTGCTTGAGAAATACCAGAGATTTCATTTCTGCTTTTTATTTAATATTTGCAAGTAGCATCTGAACTCTGTTTCTCTCTGAAATTTCTTATTTCATATAACTAACTGGACAGACTAAGGCTCTCCTCCTAATTCATGTGCTACCCCCCGCATCAAAACCTGTAGCAAAGTTGGCGGGTGAAACATGTTCATACGGCACCTATGCTATATGGACTACAGTTTGGGAATTTTGTGAGAAAGCTTATCCACGCAGTTTAAACAGTCATCAAACAAATTAACTTGAGACAACACCAGATATGTTTTCACTGGCTTCATTCCCTCTCTTCTGAAAAACTGACATACTGTGCGTCAGTAAGCCACACATACTGCTATGCTTGCAAAGCAAATCCCAGACCAATGTGCAAAAGTGCCATTTATTATCAGACCTAGGAGGCCACTATTTAAGTGCTAGCAAGAAAATAAACTAGTACTGATTAACAAACCCATGGCCTACACTGCACTTTCACAGCACATATGCAAAAGAGCACCAAGTCTGTTGCAGTGACCTTCTGCCTGGCAGAAAAGCTAACAAATACCTAGAGAACTGAACGAAAGGAGTAATGAGCTCCAGCAACAGAAAGACTGCTGGAATTGTATCAGTATTCTTTTCAGCCATGGTATTTGATACCGTATGTTCCTACGGCAGCACACAATGAGTTTCTGAACTTCCTCACTGCAGCTTATGCTGTAAAAATTAAACAGGTATAATTACACTCACTGCTTTAGGATATAACAAATCTTTACTCAGTTTAGGAATTGCATACCTAGAAGAAGGCCTGTCAGAGCAGTGACTAGCTCTGGAACTGGGACGTTCAGGCTCAGAATACCGATAGCTCCCAGGCTCCATGTAAGCAGCACTGCTGCTATCATAGTGTCTGTACCGTGGGTCATACTGTCCATAGCTATCCTCCTAGAAAAGAGATTGACACGTAAGGTAAGAGGCTTCCCAACTCCAAGAATAAACCTTAAAAAAAAATTGCCACAAACATCACACCCTGATACCTGAAGAGATGCAGATCAATAATCTACGGGATAGCTTTTGGTATCCCTTGTGGCAAAGTACACCCAAGTCTATTAATACCCAAAACTTAAGAAAGAAACATTACTTCTAGACTACTTCAACCACTCTGATGGTCATTCTGCTAAATAAGCCAGGCAGCAGGTGAAAACCAGATCTGAACACCTGTGCAGCTAAGACAGAACTGCCAACTTTTTCCAAAGAAACAGATAAATTGCTAGTACTAATTCCAGTTGGCATAGACGTCAACTGATAGCAACTACTTTAAGCTTTAAAAATCTTTATAATGTAAATTTTATTACTGCAATTTCGATTTTCCCAGTAGTTAAATACTTAATATGAATGCTATACTGAATGTTGATCACGACACAACTATTAAAACTTGTAATTCAAAGATGAAAATTACCAATACATACTGAGAGGGGAAGGAAGGAGAAAATAAAAATTTATTCTACCATGTAATAAAGATGAGCTGCTGTTCTGGGATCCACAGGAGGATAAGGTGGTGGATATGGAGGCTGGTAAGCATCATAAGGATGTCTGTAGTAATAGTAAGGGTTCTGTGATGGACCAAAGGAATCCTGAGGAGTCTGAGGCAGGGGCGGACGCTGCAGGTCTTGCTGCGCACTTGGCATGACTGGCTGACCGGTGGTGGTAGAAGTAGCTGCGGAAGCTGGTGCACCTGATGGCTGTCCAGACACTGGTTGCTTATCGGGGCTTGCCTTATCGTACTCTGTGAGCTGTGCTGAACTTGCCTCTTGGTTACTCAGCTCCTGGTTCTCACACTGCTGTGATGCCTGCATGGCTTTAGTCCCTGCGGCAGCCTGGTAGTTCGACGGAACTGAGGACTGCCCAGAAGATGTTGGTTGCTGCATCTGAGCTGCCTGCATTTGTGGTTGAGGTGGCAATGCTCCCTGTACAGCTCTGTCTGACACAGCCTGACGCTGTACATCTTTTGTCACCTGTTGATAGAAATGTTGTTTGTCAGGCATCTCGGGACCCACCTGACCAGCACTGCCAATTGGCTGTTGAGGATATACTGGACCACCAGAAAGCGACTGATTATGCACATGTACAGAATTACTTGCACTGCTTTTCTCCAACGTCCGTGACACTGTAAAGTCAAGCACTCCAGCAATTTCTTCTTTGCTATTTGAACGATTTGCAGCATTATTAGCCTGTGCTACAGAATTAACAGGTGGGAGTAGTGCACTTGCACTTCCACTGGGAAGATTAATCCCAGGAGAGATGGATGTATTAGCCCCTGGTTTGCTAGCAAATTCTGGAGCAAAACCTTCAAAATTAACATTCTTTTGCCCTTCAGGAGCTAAATTAAGCGGCGTTTTCATGAGTACGTTTGCAGGCTGATTAGAGACAATATCAGAGGAATTAACAGGGCTTTGCAATAAATTATGTTTTAACAGATTAGTATTTGGAGGTGCATTAACTAATAGAGATCCAACTTGCATTACAGGCAACGGTGCATTTTCCCCAGAGACGATCGCACCAGTATGTGAAGTTTGGGGGCCCACTGAAGGCTTGTCCCCGACCCCAGAATCCTTCATTGGCTGATTTCTTTCATTGCTGCTTAGCTGATTAGATAGAGAAATAGAAAAATTAATTGGCTGAGCCAAGTTATAGCTTTGATTAGGCTGAGCAATCAGGATAGGCTGATTCTGCAAAGACTCTGTAGGTGGAGAAGACAACAAACTTGCATAACCAGAACTTGCCTGAGACTGAAGTGCCTCCTCTTCTCCCATTTTGGGAGGATTCTCAAGATTTTCAGAAGATATATTTCCATATTGGGAAGGTTGCACAGCAATATTCCCTGGTTTATTCGGCTGCTGATTAGACAGGCCTTCTTCTGGTGGCTGAATGACCTCTACAGTTTGTTTGGCAGGTACATATACTGCAGGAGCAGCAGGAGCTAGAAGAACATTTCCCCCAAAATTAGGTAACTCATTATGAGCCCACAAAGTTGTCGCTGGGCTATCACACTTCTTAACTGCTCCCTGAGCTCTTGTTGAAGACCTTCTCTCAGACAATGATTGCATGTTTTCTGTAACAGGTCCGGAGTGCAACACATTTCCAGCTTCACCAGTGACTGCAATGGGCAGTGGGTATACCTGAGGCATGAAAATAGTTTCCAGATTATCTGGTGGCTGTTCAAGATTGCCTGGCGATGCAGCTGGCACAGTTGTATTCTTCTTGGTATTCTTTTGGTTTGGGTGGTTCTCTCTTAATTCAACCACCATCTTTGCTTGGTCAATTTCTGCAGGTTTTATACCAACTCCATGGGACCTCACAGGTTCAAAGGAACTATTCGCACTTGTCTGAAATACCCCTGTAGGCTTAGGAGGACTTGGAGTTGGAGGCTGGGATAGGTTACCATGGTAGTTCTTGCTTGGGTTTATCTCACTTGAATCTCCTCCCAAAGGAGAGGAGTCAATTTGTTTAAAGAAGCGAGCAGAAGATTCTTCATCAGGCTTCCCACTTTCTTGCTGAATAAACGTACCGACTTGTTCTTGAGGTCTTGCTGAGCTAGAAGCACTCCTATGGCTAACGTTGCTATAGTTTGAAGATACACTATCCGGTCGGACGGGATGAGGTGATGAATCAGGTGCTTCCAAATTTGGTCCTCCTTCACCATGGCTCACAACAGCATTCTTTGGAAGCATCTGACCTGGTAAGGATCCATATCTGTACAGATCAGGATGAGCAGAAGGGGATGAAGCATTCATGTTATGTGGTTCACTTGGCAGCACTTCTTGATTCTGAATGCACTCCAGGTTCTCAACATTTTCATACTGTGACCCACCATTCCCAGATGCATCACCTGCACGTGCTTTGTCATCATTAACAAACATAGAGTGCTTAGCAGCCTGTGCCTCCTGCTGACTTACAATTTTAGGAAAATACTGGACATCCATTCCTTTCTGTACCATCTCACTGGCTGAACCTGTACCAATCTGCGCCTGAGAGAGAACATTACTTGCAACCCGCTGAGGATGCACTGGCTGGTGATACAAGGGTGATGAATTTAGCTGACAAGCAAACTCAGTTTTCTCAATCATGTAGTTTTTTTCAGATGAAAGTATTTCTTCATTTTCCGCCTCATCCCCTTTGAAAAACATGGAGAGAGTTCCTGAATCTCGGTCTGTGGGAACAGGCCTATTTGATGTTTCAGACATACCCAGAGACTGTTTTTTGGGGTTATTTTCCTGAGCTGTGGGAACGACAAGACTAGAGTCTTGCAATGGCTGCTGTGGGTAAAACTGGTCCTGGTAAGGTTGACTTAACCAAGCATTAGTCATTTCTGTGTTCTGTCTAAATACATTTCCAGGCTGGATGCTGTTCACGTGATGACTACTATTTGCAGAGACATTTTTCCCATTCTTTTCACAACCAATGGATAAAGGCGCTTGTGCAGTATTTTGTGGAACACCTTGATGTACAGGGCCGTGCTGTAAATTTGTCTGTGGAGGAGGATGAGAAGTGCTAACCGAAGACTGAGAAACGTTATGAATGTCAGTCTGAGAAGATGGTTCAGGATAGGGCACAAAATTTCGAACCGGAGACTGCAGGTTACCTTGAACAGGTCTCCACTGAGACACAGGCTGCTGAGGAGGTGGAGGGAAGAGTGCTGCTGCAGTGGGTCCTGAAAGAACATCGCTTGGATCTCTGTTAACATCTTGTCTGCCTCCGGGTTTGTTTGACATACACACCATTCCAGGATGCACACTGAAAGAATTTTCAAGTGCTGTTCCTGTATTATAATGCAATGGTACTGCAGACCCATGGAGTCCAAGATCTGCATTTGGATGCACTTCTGTAGTGCTATTTATAACATGTCCTGGGGACGGTGAAGAAATCGGAACATTAGAAAATGTACTGGTATTTATTCCTGGTGGAGATACAGGAGCTGACAAAGACGTATGCGGTCCATGAGGATTGTCCCCTGCATGCGATGGTGAAGTATGCATAACAGCTGGCTGTGGAAACACTGCCGGGGAAGAACTTTGCATAAGCAACACATTGCCCTTGGATGGATTATCTAAAGGGGAACCCTGTGGAGTTTGTCTGCCAAAGGCAAAAGGGTCTGTCACAGGCTGCACTGGGGCAGCTGTTGCATGTGCTCGTTTACTGAGCGAGGTGTTTCTCCAGTACATGTTCCGAGCAATGCCTGCAGGAGGTGGAGCTGCTGCCCCTGCTGGAACAGTCTGTGGAGGCTGCTGCATGATGGCCTTCCAGCAGGGTCAGATGCCAGATAAAAAACTAGTAGTGGACGCCGTAGACAGATTCCTTCTTCCACCCTGTTAAGGCAAAAAGACGACAAGTCACTTTACTTTCTCGCAATACAAGCAGCACTTCAGCAACTTTTATTTTACACAAAAAATTACTCAAAATACTTGAAGTGAAAGATGTGTCTGTTCTCCAGAACCTGTAAGTAATTCAAACATAACATTGTATTCCTAAATCCCAAGTACAGTACTAATGAAGCTTAATGCTGCCTGGTAACGATGCACGTCACTTAACAACTGTATTAACAAACAGCTCCAAGTAACAGTTAATTCAACACAGTTTGGTCTCGTACAAAATTTAAAATCTCAGACTCTTATAATAGCACCAATGGGATTATACTGTTACATTTCCCCAAATCTGTTTTAAGCAGAACTACACATCATAGGGGCAAGACACAGCAACAGCCAATCTACAACAGCATCTGCAAGCACCGTGGCAAGCTCAATTTAATTAAAAACCATTGAGAAAACATTGTTAGAGACAATATTTCTTCAGCTCTGTTGCACTGTTGCTCAATGTGAATGGACCTTTTCACAGGTAAAAAGAGAAGCACTCGAGAAAGAACTCATCAGATGTTATTCCCCTAAACAGAACACATTCCATTTTTGCTTTCATAAAGAAAATATTGTTTAGGATAGTAGTGTTATCTATTTTGAGAAAGGCCACAGTTTTCATCACAAATACTCTCTCTTCTAGATGAATGCTGCATAATAGTAAAACTGCATTTAAGAATAGAAAATACAATCAACTCTCCCCACCTATCAATTAATCAATACTCTCACTTTAACCTTAGCAGGACTTTGGCATGGTATTGCAGAGTTATAGTTATACCGTGGGGTGGAAAGGACAGGTACAGAAGTATTCCAACTCTGCCAGTAAGAACTTCAAACAATACCAGGTCAGGAATTTGGTGCACATGAAGTTCAGTAAATTAATCAGGAACATGTATTTTTCAATTTTATTACCCCTTACCAATCTGGGGAGGAGGGAAGCTGCTAAAACTAGAGTTCTTCTTCACTACTTGTCCAGCTCAGCTCAGCAAAGCTTTAGGAATGTGTGATACGCTTGTTTTCCAATCATACATAACAAACTTGGTCTATACCATGTAGAGTGCCGTTGCAATTATTTCATACCAGGTGCACTTCTGTTTATAGGAGACAGACAAAAGCTATGTAATTCTTGATTTTATTTACTTTTTTGAAAGATTCAGCATCTTGTCAGTAACAGTAATAAGTCACATGTTTATAATCAAGCCAAAATGTTAACAGCTATAGAGAAGTTTAGATGCAAAAACTTCTGGTTTAACAAAAAGACATATTTAATGACCACTGCGTAACTACATGTATTCCATAAAGATTTATAATGAAAAAACTCCAGTAAAAAGCATACTGACCAGTATACACAGCACGATCTACACAGACTTCATCAGGATCGGTACAACTTACCCTAGGGAAAAATCTCTTCTGCTCATCACTGCAGAGCCCAACAGTCCTATGAATCTAGGCTCCTCTTTCAGTGAGCCAAAAATACTGACCAGAGAAAGCATCTCCTAACTGCTCCTCCACACCCATGTATTTCATAGCCTTGTTTGACTGCATCAAGTCTTAAGCTTCGTAAATTTGTTAAAACTTTTCTTTTGTTAAAATGGGAAAAGGGACCAGAAACAGATTTCAACAGAAAAGCACTGAATAGAAAGTTTCATTAGCTTCGTGCATTACATGCATTTGCCTTTAAAATGTTTTTTTAAAATACAGTTGCCTGTTGTATTCATATTGAGGAATACCTACAAAAGTGTTTTAGTGCTTTGCAATCATTTTGCCTATACTGATACCAAGGTGAAGGTTTTCCAGCTGGGCACGATTACTGCCCACCAAGACGTTACCAGGAAACCCTGCCTAGTCACCTCCCTGAGCTTCCACATGCTTAAGAAACCCCCTGCACATCTCAAACTGTTCTGGACATCCCCATTTGTTTTTCATCATGTTCTTTTCTGTATTAGTTTAACTGTAAAAACTCCTCTCCCCTCCAAATAAACTAGAGCTTTTATGAAACACACTGCAAAGTGGGCAGAAAAAAAAAAGCTAATGAAATCATCTGCAGAGACAGTCATCTCCTGGAAAGCACTGACTTAACTGAACAAAACATTGATATTTACCTAAGAGTTTTGTTATTAATAGAAAAATTATTTGTGAAGTAGTTGAGCACAAAATCCAACTGTTTTATAACTTACAATACCCAATTCCAAATGTCTAATGTGGACTTCACACTTTTACAATGTCTTATCAGATGTATATGCACACAAAAAAATCTTAATATTTTCCCCACTCTTCTAATGACCTGTACTAGTAATTAGCTAACTAAAGTCAGTATAGAGTTCTACTTTTAAGCACTGCCTTGCCATTCCTAGAACAAGATCTCTACCATCACGTTACAGAGGTTCAATACGAGGGCATCAGATGCCTTACAGAAGAAAAGTTAATATTAACAGACTGCACACAGTAGTAAAAGCATGCATGATTTGAAGAATTAAGTCCAAATAAAATGAACGTGCCCATGTCAGGTAGTTTCAACAGAAGATATCAGCTCTTAGATACTGACCCTCCCTGCCTCCAATCCAGCATTAACAGAAATGCTAATTTTAAGAAACGTATAGATGAGAAACAACTATATAACCTAAAACCAATCCAACTCCTTATCTAGTTTGGAAATTCTTAACTTTCAGGTTTATTAATGGATAACACAGAGCAGCCTGCTAACATTAGTTGCCAGAAATAACAACTGCAGAAGATATTTCCAGATGTGCCAAGAAAATATTACCAAAGAGGGAAAAACAAAAAACTACCCTCCAGACAAGGCCATCAATAAGTCACACCTGACAAACTCTATAGTCATGACTGGTTTAACTCTTCCGCGAAAATGTATCTATATGAAGAAATAATTTGGGGGGAATTACTTTAATCCCATCTCCAAGTACATATGCTAAATAAATTACTCTTAAACAAGAATAAGTATGCCCACAAAGCAGGTTACAGAGTACCAATATTAATTCTCAAATGTGCCTACACAGACACCTTTATGTACACACACACGTTCATACTCGTGCCTGTATCAAACAACAAGCGTGTTCACACACACGTATTCCTAACAAAAAGAATGGAGTAAATAAAACAAAACACTGCAATCCCAAAGACAAGAATAGCTGGAAAACGTGACTTGTACCTTTAAAATCACTATTTGGGCCACTAGTTTTTCAAATGTTTTCAACGTAGACAGCTGCACACCTGTATACATGTGGATGACACTCAGACTGACCACATTCTACACCTTTACTACCGTTCATTGCTTCCCACCAGCTTGTCATAACTGGGAACTACAGGTAAAAATGTTATGCAGTGAAAAGAGCTCTTCTGGAATCAAAAGCACAAAACCTAATATGATTCATAAAGGGTAGCAAAAACCAACAACAACAAAGAAGCATTTCCAGTTGTTTTGTAAAGGAGACTACTAGTCCATCACACCAGACCCAACGCTTTCAGGCAGCTGTGCTACTGAGTCAGCACCAGTTGCTACTCCAATAAAGCACAGACCTAAGACACTTGACTACTTGTACAAAGGAAAAACAAACAAACAAACAAACCCGGATTTGCAACAAGGACTTTAAGTGTCTCGTTAAAGGAAACTCACGGTAACGACTGCCAGGAGATACCTCTGCCCGCAGGATCTCTTTCTCTCTCCCTGCCCCATGAGATAACATTCGGAACATCCGCATTTAAGCGCCTGTCCCCCTGTGGCACTCGAGGCGACCCAGCACAACCCAAACGCTGCAGGGAAGACGCTTGGCCTCCCGAGCCCGCGCAGCGCAGCGCTATTTCACCGCTTCGCCCCTCCTCGCGGCACCGCGACCTGCCCCAGCCGGGACCGGGGGCCGAGCCGGGGCTGCCGGCAACCCACCGCCTCCGTGCGCTGCGACAGGCGGCCCGGCAGCGGGGTGCCGGCAGCGGGGTGC
>VXAL01012844.1:0-31038 GCA_013399475.1 Chauna torquata | reverse complement strand
CCGCGTTCCCCCTCAGGAGGCTGCAGTGGCGAAGGCGGCCGCCAGGGCGGGACAGAGGACTGCGCTCGGCCCCGGCCGGCGGCCTCCCTCCTTCCCTCCCTCCTCCTCCGCGCAGCTTCGGCCCGTTCCTCCTCGGCCAAGAGGCTTCCGCACGCTTACATCCACCCAAGGCGGCTGGCAGCACCCAGGGCTCGGCGCGGGTGGGTGAAAGCAGGCGGTCGGGGAACCCGGCCTGAAGGTGCCCTGGGCTGCTGAAGCACTGAAAGCTGTTTTGGTGGAGGAAGAGGCAAATGTTTAAAAAAAAAAAAAAAAAAACCCTCTGTCTTTCACGTTGTCGAGGTCCCGGTTTCACGGATAACATACGGGCTTAATTTGCGAAGCATGCTTAATCATGTGAAGAGATGCTAACCATTTGGGTAGGTGGAAGACGGGCATACAAGTGTCCAAAAGCTGCAGTGTAACAGCGCAGTTCAGCCCTTCTGCACATAGCTACCTCTGTGTTGTGTTAAAGACTTAACAAAGCAGTTCTCCAGAGAAGCGTATGTTCAGGGTTTTTTTTGTTGTTGTTGTTTTGTTTTTGTTTCGTTTTTTGACAAGAAGGTAGCGTAATATCAAACAGCTATGTGAAAGTCTAAAGATTTTACTCCACTCTGCTTTGTGTTCCAGTACTGCTTTGAGGATCTATTTCATGTGAACACAAAGCTTTTAAGGGGGGAGTCATTGTTCAAATGTAAGAATGATGTCTCTCATTTACCAGAGTTTGTACACAAGCAGTAGCCACTGTGCCTATATTGTCGCACTCCACACCGAACAACAAGCCTTGAAGGGGAAAATACAAATGACCTAAACAAACATCTTAATCAAGGGTCATTATCAGTGCAAGAGCTGTTTCTGCACGCTTGATCATTAAAGCAGGGTAATATCCTCAAAGCCCAGTCCAAGCAGGGGAAGCAGCACTTTGATGCTGGTGTGGGAACCAGAGGCAGTGCTGTGATTTTTAAAGTGCCTTTCATCTCCCTCTTTTGTAGGAACATTCTTATAAACCAGCTTGTCAAATACAATTTCCCTACACAGGCATGAATTGCAGATAAAGCCCTGGTGCCCCCTTGATATTTTTCCCAACAGGTGTCGTCTGAGGAAACATGATTTTAATTAGCCTGATTGGCTTTCTAAATATATATGTATTCTGTAAATACCATCACTGGCTTTCATTAGTACCTAAAGCTATATATTTACATTATATATCTAACCCTCTTATATGCACACAATTCAAACACTAATGATGGGATCTCACCTTTGCTGTTCTCCTGTTAAGTACGTGATTATAAAGAATTGTCACATTAAGGCATTCAGTCCCTTTTTACCATGAAGCTTTCTAACTGATTTGCTGTACTAAGCAAATGCAGCCAGCTCTGGACTTGAGTGACACACTGCAAATATAACGACATGTTGAAGGGAAGAGGACAGCACACGCCTTTCTCTCCTGCTTCATCAGCTTCCCTGGGATGTAGCACACGTGAGACTGACCTTTTGCCATTTAGTTCTGATAACTTATTCAGCCTTCAGGTTGCAGGCAACCATAAACACAGCACTGTCCCAGAGCGCTTGCTATTAAAATGATTCTTCTGAGTTTAGAGACAGGAACAATGGCTAAAGGAGAGTTTCTGTTATGAGTATCGGTATTCTGTATCAGGTTAGCCAACTCGGACAAGCTGAGTTTTATTTATTTACTCATTTAGTTGCTGTGATTATTCAGACTATCCCAGCCACGTTAACCGACGTGTAATTGGAGAGAGGCTACACCTTAGATGAGTTTGGCTCCTTTTGTACATTCTTAAGGGGGTGATTTGAGCTGCAGTAACAATTCAGCAATCAGGGTTCAAGCAGCTGTTAGCAACTTTCTGAGCAAACACCAATAGCCTGGAGGTAAAAGCAATACAGAGTAGCAATTTCTAAATGTCCCATCTAATTGAGCAGGAATAATGAAAACAAAGAATTAAAAAAAAAAAAAAAAAAAAAAGCCCTCCAGCATGTAAACAAATAGCTCAGATGCACCGATTCCTCACAGCAACAACATGCGTACCGTCAGAACAGCTCGGTGCTGATCTTGTTTTACGCAAACACTTCTGAACTCTTCCCTTGGCGTGGGACAACTCTTCCCTTGGCGTGGGACATAATTTTAGTGCTTCTCAGCCTTTTTCACCTGGAATCCTAAAACAACTGTGCCTGCCATGACCTACCCATTTCTTGGCATCTTCTGCTGATGTGAGGGTTTGAAATGCAGCTCCCAGCGTCTTTACCAACACGAGGGCTTGAGACTGTGGTAGGACAACGTGAGTTGGTTGGAGAGGACTGGAGGAAGGCAAAGCCTTCTGGATAGAAAGTTTGTGGGAAAGCCCTAAGTGTGGAGGGAGAAAAACTTTCTCTGTAGAAGCCTTCTCTGGCTTCTAGTTTGAATTATTTTGTGGCCAATTTATTAGTGTATAGTCACATGCCAATGCAGACCTTTCCATCTTGCCCCTTTCCTTGGCATTCAGCCTTCTCTTTCCTCATGCTGTCCCCCCGACCCACCTGCACGGATTTCTGGGAACTTACAGGCTGTGCAGCCGCCTCGCTTCTCTACATGAGCACGTGTTTAATTGCCTGTTGCAATGCCATGAGTTTTGCATATCCTCATAACCCATTTTTGTACTTGTTCCAGGCCAAATTTCTGCCTTGACCATGAGCAACTAGAGCGTTACACGGTACGCCAGATAGGAGAGGGGGCAGGAGAAAGTCTTACTAATGCCTCCCATCGGCACGGATGTACCCCAGTCTCACTGCAAAGCCTGAGGCATGCTGTGCTTGCTGACGGACATGGGCACGAGCTCTGGGATGTACGTGTGGGAGAAGCCTGGAGGAATGGGCTGCATGGGAACACAGCTGCATGCTCCCAGACGTGATTCATGGGCAGCACATGTGCAAACTGTGGTGAAGGCTGACACCACTCTTCTAGCGTATCCCAGACGGGAGGCAGTGAGCCGCCAAGCGCACGTCTCTCAAAAGCCATCTCAAGGGTATCCCTAGTGGTAGCGAAGGCCTCGCTGGTGAACCGCTGGCTTTTTTGCAGGGGGAAAAGGGATTTATTCTCAGTCACAATACTCCTTTCCACAACATTTACATGGAGTACAGACTGACAAATCGCCTCTCTTAAATCCGAAATTCACTGGTGCTCGATGGTGTGTGAAATGCTGTGGGGTGCCTGGGACTGGCAAAGAAACCCAAGCTCGCTTAAGCCTGCATTGAGTGATAAGGATAGGTGCTGGGGGCACAAGCATTTGCTACAGCAGCTGCTGTAGCTTCTGGAGTCTGGCAGAGGCCGCTAGTGCAACAAGTGCGCTGCTGTGGCTTCTGACCCCTTGTGCAGCAAATGTCTGAAGGACCTGAATCCCTCGGAGGCTGGGTGCTCGGTACGTGTACACACATGCCCGCTTCCTCCCTGACCGCCCAGTGGAAAATACCAGCATTCCAGGAGGTACCAGGCTTATCTGATCTGGGAGGAGGTCCACGGCTCGGCTATTTATATCCGGGTATTTGGGGACTTTGCAGTTGCATTTGGAATACAGAGTCCCTGTGGCAAAGAGAAAGAATTGAAGTAAATTACCTTAAAGATCTGAGTGCAGCAAGTTCAGCGAGCGTTAGTTACTGTGTGACTCGCACCTTGGTGCTGCTTCCCCCTCGGCAGTGTCTTTAGATGCCTTTCCAGTTTGTGTCTGCGCAAGCAGCCACATTTGAGAGCTCTGCCATATGCTCGGTTGTGTGTGAAGTAGGAAGCACTATACATAATTCCTATCACCACTCGTAGAGGGCTGTGTTTCTATAGACCCCAAATAATTAAAAGCACATGGCCACGCTTTACCCTTGGCTGGCTCATCGGCCAAAGAATTCCCCTAAAAATCTGCCGCTAGTGATAAGGAGACAATGTTTTGAAGTGACAGAATAGAGCACATGGAACGCGTGTGAAAAGATGCATAAAACACATTTGCAAAGTTTCCAAGTTTGGATCCTGACCTAACGGCAGAGGCAGCAGCGGATGTCAGGGCACGCACTGCCCAGGTAGAGGACTACCTGGAGGCCGAGCGCCTCGCAGAGCCCCTCCTGCCTCGCTCACACCACGCTTCTCACGTCCGTGGGAGTTTTGCGCAAGCTAAGGAGAAAGCTTCGCTGACCAAAGGCCCTCTCTGGGCTTTAAGTCGAAGAACAACATTAGGAAAGTGCCAGTACTTTGTGCCGAGACAGCCCTGCAGTATGGAAAGACAGTGGATATCGAGCCCAGACTTCAGTCGATTCACAACAAAAACACTAAGTTCCAGTTTTAGTAAAATCTAGATGCCAAGAAGCATCATTTATTGCAAATCAGTTAACCAAAAAAAATACATCATTTTTGCAAACTACAACTTTGCATGTAGATAACTTTATTACAGAAGATATCTTTTCTTAAACTACACTCTAGTTTATAAAACATAGGAAGATTCAACACCATGTGATGTTTTTATCACTCATTTTAGGGATGTCACAATAACAATGGTCTGAAATGTTAACTAAGATGAGCGCTCAACAAAGCTTTGTGCCTTGAGAAATACCCATTTTATTTGGTGTTCTAATAAAAAGGAATGAGGGAAAGGAACCCTTGGCTTAGGTTTTGTGGATTAACTGCACTCTATTTGCCTGTCCCATGCACGTATCTCTAGTCATAGGGTGTCAGCTTGCCTTTGCATCCGAGTGAGTGACATTCCAACACCTCTATAAGGTGATATATTTATGATATATTTAAGACTTGCTCATTTAGATTTTTGAAACAAAATCCACCTTTTCTTAAAAAAAAACATATTTACAAACGTTAAATCTGCCACAGGCTTATACTATATTTTACATGATACACAGAACGAGTGTACATCAATATAAAAAAAGATGCATCACTCCAGACTAACAAGAACAAAATGTTAACGTTTCAAGCACAGGCTCGGCTGTGCTGTCCTCGCCCTCCTGCTTCGAGAGCCCAGCATCCCATCGCACCCGGCCGTGCCCCTCGCTGAGCACCCAGCAAGCGCACGGCCAGGGAGCTGGAGACCCGGGCGAGCACACGGTGGTGGCAGCGCTGTAACGCTTCGGAATCTCACTCGGGTTGTCTGCATTAATAGACACGCCTTCCTCAAAACAGGCAGGCCATCCTTAAAATAAGGATGCGGTTTACAAGTTTATATTGGCATTTATTTCTTAAACAGTTACTCAAATGCAAACAGAAAAACAACAACAAAAAAACGGTAAAGATATTCAAAGTAAAATGAAGTCTCCTTTGTGTATAAACTCCACAGCTATGGGTTTGGTATATGCTCCATAGTTATGGGTTTGCTGTCTCAGAAAGTTTGGCAGATACTCTTCTTTTTGGTGGGGAACAGTGTTCATGTTATGTAGGGTTTATTTATTTATTTATTTTTGGCTTAGAACCTGTTCTTACAGGTCTGTAGTCCTGATTTTTTTTTAAGATCATAAATATCATTTATATATATATAAATGAGAGAGAACAAGATTTTCTATTACCAAGGCAAATATACAACTATATAATACTGAAATTTAAACAAAGATTCATGACTGGTACCATAAAATGTCCTCTCAGATATAATAGCAAAGGAAACATTTTAAAGTACATTTCAAAAATCCGTCCACGCTTAATTTATTTTCCCCCCTAAGGAGTGGTACTTTTAGTCAATTCTTCCTTACTCTTTTCTTTCTCACATCTCTTTCTGAGTTGAAAGAGAAAAAAAAAAATAAATTAATGGCATTTCAGAATCCTGAATAGTTGCTTATAGCTTTACACAAACATTTTCTCTCAAATCAGCACAATGAACCCCCCAAACAAAAGAGAATGTCCTATAAAAACCTAATTTTCTGATTTCTTGAAACACAACTGGTGTCTCACATTGAGTTCTTAACAATAGAACATATAAATAAAAAGGCAGTGTTTTCATGTAAAATAAAAAGTACATAAATAAATACTAAAAAAAAAAAGAGTTAATTTGTCTTTTTATTTTTGTATAAAAACATATTTAAAAAGGATCCTTTAATAAAAGCATCCAATGTCCTTTTAAAAAAGATCTCCCTCCAGCTTCCAACTCCCACTGCGCGGCAGCGTCTCTGAGACACGGTCTCTCACTTGAAGGCTTCGGGGATGTGTCCCATCTGTGACTGCATACTCGTGGGAGGGCTGGAGATGCCCTCGGACCAGTCGGACACGTTGGAGTGAGGAGACGAGCTCGACCACTGGTCCGGCGACTCCGGAGACGGCGTTAGGAACGGGTGGTCGGGCACCTGGAGCTGGTGGCTGGGGGTGTTGTCCAAGGGGGAGGAATAACTGTGCTGGGAGGGTGGGGTTAGAAACTGCGTGGTGGTCATGGGCTGCGCGAGGGAGGACGGCAGAGACGTGGGCAGCATCTGCGACTCTTGAGGCAAGATGGTGTGGACTGCCATGGTACTGCTGCTCACCGGCTGCATGTCGGGCTGGCTTAGCTCGGTACCAAGGAAATTTTGGCCCATGTGGCTGCTGGCGTTGGAGCTGGGGTTGTGATGCTGCTGCGGCTGCTGCGGCGGCTGCTGCGGGGGTTGCTGCGGCGGCTGCTGCGGCTGCAAGCTTGGTTGCTGCAGCTGCTGTTGCTGCAGCTGCTGCAGCTGCTGGCTCTGCATCAGGTGAGGCTGGGAAGCCAGCCGGGTGTTCGGCATGGCCTGGTAGCTCATCATCTGCGACAAGCTCGTGGTGGGCAAGCCGTTGTGCAGGGAGGTCATCATGCCGTGCTGAAGGTTTTGCGGCTGCTGGTGTGCCCCCGGTTGCATGTTGCCTCTCATGGGGTTGTACTGGTTCTGGACCATGCCGTTTTGCAGCCGGGTCAGCCAGTCACACTGCCCGTTCAGGCCGGCGGCTCCGCCAACAGAGAAATTCATCGGGGCATTGCTCATGACAGTGCTGGGGCTGGAGACGGGGAGGTGTGAGAGACGTGGCGGCACTGCATCGAAGGCCATCCTGCTGGAGTTTCCCATGGCCATATCCTGCTTCCCCACCATGTTGAGGTGATTGATGCTCATGTGGGCGTCAGGCATGCCTGGCAGATGATTCAGAGGCATGGAAGGGGACTGCTGAAACGGAGAGGTCATCAGCGGAGGGGAGGCAACGTCTGACAGGTACCCATGGGGTGACTCCAGGGAGTCCACTGGAGACAACACGCTGGAGTTGTCAAGCAGACATCCTTTTCCATCTTGTGATTTTTTCCTCCGGGCTTTGAGGTCTTTGGAATCCTTGCCATTGCAGCTCAGGCCCTTGGTACTCGGCTTCCTGGCCTTCTTGCCCTGGACGGCAGGCTTCAGGTTGCCGATGTAACTGTTGGGAGAGCAGAGCGGTGGGGACAGCGTGGGTGCCCCCAGCGGGCCGTTGTGCAGCGGCGGGCTCCGCACCAGGTTGTACTCGTCCAGCAGCCTCACGATGTCGTGGTGCATGCGCTCCTGCGCGATGTCCCGCGGGAGCCGGTCCATGTGGTCCGTGATGTCGCGATTCGCAAAATGGTCCAGGAGGACTTTGGCAGTTTCGTAGCTCCCTTCTCTGGCTGCGAGGAACAGTGGGGTCTCCTCCTAGAAACCCAGCAGAGACGATTAGGTTCACGTTCACAGATTCTCCTGGCTAACACTACGCTGAGCTCCATGCCCAGCACCAAGCAGCTGGGTGCCAGAGTCTGTTACTGTCCCTCTGGTGAGGCTTTGCTGCTGCGTGCTTTCACGCTGCTGAGCCACGGCCTTGTACTGATACTAAGCCAGGAGCCCCAAGCGCGACCCAGAACGTGCGGGAGGATGGCCACGCTAACACTGCATCATACCCCTTACCAAGCGCTGCGCGGGCCATCAGCGTCACCCCTAACACCAAATCCCACATTGCTTCCTCAGGCTAAATACCACACCAGCAGAACAAACAAGTAGGAGTCTCAGTGACAGACAGTGTTGCACTGTAGGCAAAAATTACCCTTTAACGTACTCCCAAACAATTCTTTCCCTGCCTATTGGTCAGCCCAGAAGACTCCTACCTTATTGTTCTGCATGTCCTTATTGGCACCGTTCTTCAGGAGGACAACTGCAGCTTCAACGTTATTCACAGCAGCTGCCCAGTGCAGGGCTGACTTGCCTACGGAGAAAGACCACGAAACACAACAAGCATTAGTGAGCATCAGCAAGCAGCTCTTTTCTTCCACCTCTGCAGGAGCCCGTGTTTTAGTCGCCTGCAGTACCTAGATCATCCACGGCATTGACGTCGGCGTGGCAGTTGATGAGATCCTCCAGCATGCCCTCCACAGCCAAGCGAGCAGCCAGGATCAGAGGAGTGGTCCCATCGTGCATTCGGGCGTCGAGATCGGTTGCCCTGTTCCTAATAAGGATCTGCCACAAAGCACAAGACACACAAACGTTAGGACAGAGAGCAGACACTCCAGAGACACCCACGGCTCAGAACTTGCAAGCCCCTTCCCAGAGGCTGGTCCCTCCGTCCCCCTCCCTGTCCTGGGTGCGCATCAGGAGGGCAGCCAGGGGACCGCTGCCTCGTGGCGCCTTGCCCTGAGACAAGAGTGGCTTCAGTTTTCCAGACTTCCACCACGCACCTTGCCAGGGCAAGCTGGTGACACCGGGACAAGATCAGTCGCGTGACTGTCTCGACACGTAGCACAAGTACTTTCTGCAGAAAACCGGAGGTGAAAGGATCGGTTACCTGGAAGACTCCTTGGGCATCGGCAGAGACGGCTGCATGGAGAGGAGTCCTGCCCATGTTATCTTGGATGTTTGCATCGGCACTCGCTTCCAGCAGGCGCTTGGCAGCGTCGGAGCGAGAGTACCGGGCGGCCAGGTGGAGCGCCGTCTCGCCCGTGCGGTCAGTCTGGTTGTGCAAGCTGGCGCCTTGGTAAATGAAATCTGAGATGACTGCAGGAGCATCGTCCTCCTCTTCACTATTGCCAGTCTCCAGCCCTCCTCCGCTGCACGAGGCGATCATCAGGGGGGTGAAGCCATCTGAAAAGCACAGGGGAACTCAGTGAAAAAAGGCTTTTTACCTTTCTCTAATGCAGGCGGCTCGGCAAGATGTTCTGTCTGCAATAGATGTTTATTCTCATGGGTGCATAAAGACTGAGCTCCTGACTGGTTCTACACATCAAACATGAATATCCTTCCTCTGATATGGACGTGAAATTCCTTAGTGGTTATCTCACCACTCACTGGTTTTCCTGTTTCATCTGCTAGCCTGCGCACTGTAACATGCAAGGTGCAATTTATACGGAAGGTTGCTCTAAGCAAACCTCAGTGCAGTATAGCGTAGCCTTAAATATTTTCATTATTTGAGAAGATAATTTCACAGAACTGGGAAAGATCAAACGTTTGAAATAATTTAAAAAGTCCCCTAACTATTAATATGGTTAAAAACCTGAAAAGAAGATCATGAAATGTGCAGTTTGGTGGGAGGAGAGGAGTCTTGGAGTGGCAGGGAGAGAAGCTGGATGATTTAATAGGCACTTTTTCTGTATCCTCTAGTTTCCCTCTCTGTGATTGAATAAAGAGATCTTCTGGAAAGCAAAATTTGTCAGGGTCTCTCTCTCATGCAGAAGAGCAACTGTGTGATGCAGAGTGGTGAGCAGTGACCCTGTGACATGTGGCTGAGAGGGCAGGGACAGGCGCATTAGGAACAGAGACAGGTAGGTCTGCCTGGGACTGCCCGTCTGCAGGGAGTCAGTGAGGACTTCAGATTATCTGACAAGCAGCACAGCAAAGGCAAGGAGTCCGCCTTACCGGGACCTCTCACGTTGACATCCATGCAGTCTGCATCGATTTCACCCTGCGGTGGAGTAGGTGCCATGGAGGATATGCGAAGGTCGGCGGCATCCAGGTGCTGTTGGGTCCACTGCCTGTGATCCGTCTGATCATCTGTATCAGGCAGCATCGCCTGCTCCTCAAACTGAGCAACGACAAAAGGGGATGAGCACCACGAAAAACGCACGAGTCGGGGGTGGGAGGAGGGAGCTGAGCTGCAACATGGAAAGTTCTGCAAGCCACAAAGGTGTGCTTGCCACACACGCAGGTTTGGAAAGCAGAAGTGGTGAGCAGCATGGACCGGGCTCCCAAGGGGCATCCATTCTGCTGCTGGCCAGTGCTCTGCCCCTTCCGTGCCACAGCCGAGTGAGGGACTGCTTGCAGCGCCGAAATGAAATCCTGCAGTTAGCTTACCCTGAACTTCTTGGTGTCCAAGGTCTCCTCATCACCCCACTCATTTTGGTTGTCATCCATCAGTGTGCCATCTGAAGCATTTTTGAGGGGTCTTTAAAAATAAAACCATGCAAAAAAAATTAGCTCCTCTGCAGGAACTGGTATGTGACGGGCTGTGCTTATATACACACACAGAAGAAGAATCAACAAGGCAATTTTCAGGAGGTTCCCCTCAAGGTGCCTTTCATATTTTACCAAGTGCAAATGGACCAAGAAGCATTTAAAAACCTCCTCCAAACTAGAACATGGTATCCCCATGCAGAACAATTTGAAACCCGATTTTTCTCCTCCCCACTACTCCTCTATGATGCACTAGAGAACACAACTCTGACGGGATCTTTCAGAAGAGCCCCCAAAGAGCCCCACTCTGCTGTGTTTAACGGGCTAACAAGCAAATTACTCACTTCAGTCCAACAGAATCCTCCCCAAGTGGTTCTCGTCGCTTCTTCTTGCTTGACTCTGTCACTTTGAAGCCCTCTGGGAACCAAAGCTGCCCATGCTCCCTGCGCCGCTTACGAGATACCAGTACTCCCACTCCAATGAAAGCAAGCAAGACCAGCACAGCCACCACCACGTACATAGGATACAGCTGGGAGTTCCTTGCGGGCTCAGCCGTTTCACCTGAAAAACAGTGGGGCACAAAGAGACGCTGAGACATTAAGCTGCATAGCAAACCAGTGACAGAGTGGAAATGAAGCAAAATTAGTTAATAAAGGTACCTAAGGCTGATCTAAATCAGCCCCCCCAAAATAAGGTCATTTTATACGCTATTAATCAGAATTGCAAACTATCGGCAAATTCTCTGCTGCACAAGCCAGCTTGCATCAGGAGACAGCTTTACTTTTTTCTCCTTTAAGGAAAAGGATTAGCAAACTTCAAATCATTGCGCTTGCATCGAGCTGTTAAGACAAAAGGATTTAGGGGGGATTTTCAAGATACAAACTTCAACTCCTTGCATGTCACTGATTGATTGGAGCTGGTTGGGTTATTTTTTTTTAAAAAACTTTTATAGTGATAATGATTTTGAAATAAACCTGGAATAAGCAAAAATAATAAACAGTTTTTGTGTTATTTTTAAAAACAGACTTAAAGAAGAAAAAGATACAAGGTTATTAAAACCAGACTGTGCTCAAATGTGGCATCTGAGCCAGCTGGCAGATAACTAAACACAGATGAGACTGGACAGTTTCGGTCGTCTCTCCCCCAGCTGACCAGCCGCACTTACTTTTAACAGCTTCTATTTTGTAGGGTATGTTCAGGTTGCCAAGGGAGGCCAAGGCACCCAGGAACGCCGCCACATCAGTTGCACTCTGGAAGCACTGGGAAGATGACTGGATGCACTGACGGTTATCAATTTCCAAGTAGACAATAGACCTGTGAGAAGAGTCAATGAGAAATACTGTGCAATGATCGCACTGCAAAGGCAGACAAGACCTGTCTCCCTCCCCTCCTTAACCCCCCATCAGTGGAATTAGAAGGTGGGAATCCATTTCCTCGCTTCTCTGTGGCCCAAGCCCTGAGCTCACACTGGCGGTCTACTGGATTTGTCTCAATGAATACCACAAAGCCTGGCTCCTTATCTACGGGAATGCGAGGGAGTCTCTGCTTCACCATGTTTTAAAATTACCCAGACACTACAATATCTTAAATAATGCTGTTTGGGAGCCTTAAAATCTTTCACATCAGTTTCGCTATTCAAACTCCTTTGGTTTCTGTGACTTTTGATTGAGCCCACAGAGAGAGAGAAGGTTAGATCTATATGTTTATACCAGAGATCTCCAAACACAGTTTGCAGCGATTGAGTCTTACAACAAAGCTCTAGGAAGCATTTCCCAGGGAGAAACTGAGGCTTAACTTAATGACTTCCTGCAGTCAGACAGACGGTCAGGCCAGCCTCGGCTTCCAGGTCCCACCCAGCCCAGCCCCGGCTCCCAACAATACACAAGACTCCTTCAACCGTGAGAGTCGGTGCAGCATTGTATCAGCGATTCCTGAGCGATCACTCGCTTTTCCCACATGAGAGCAAAATCCGGTTTCTATTCACACAGAAGGCAACATCTAAATACAATTATCTGGCCTACATCCTTTTCTTTATAGTGTGTTACTATTATCAACATACAAAACAAATGCTGCTCCGTGCAAAAGGAACCCACTGGTCCCCCTTACCCTCTGATGTCCATCTGATCGAGCTCTCTCTTGTGCCTTCTGCCAGCCTGGGAGTAGAGGCTGGTCTTTACTTTGTTGATGACAGCACTGGACATATCTGACCAGTCCTCTGTCGACCTCTTGATGTAATGTTTTTTCAGCTCCTCCTCATTGCCATAGTACGGGAAGATCATATATTCTCCCTTGGGGTTCTTCTTGAAGACAACATTGGTGTGCAGCACGCGGCTCAGCTCCCGCAGGAAATTGAAGGAGTTGTTCTTCAGGTTCTCGGGAGTGATCAGGACCACCACCACCAGCGTGCCATCCGCAAGCTTCTCTGGCATATTGTTTGCACAGTCCAGACCATCCCATTCGCACTCAAAATTATTGCAGCCCTGGTCACAGTGACCATCTGAGAAGTGGTCCTTACAGTACTGATCATACAGAGGGCTGAGCAGAAGAAAAAGAAAGGCGGAAGAATGAATTAGACTAAGTATGGCACATATTACCTGTCTGCTAAGAAAACAATTTGTGCTTCACGAAGACTTGTCTTTTGTATAAACACTCTTTATCCTAATGGACATTGAAGCAGTTTACACCGAAGGGATCTGTTCTATGCAGGACTGCAAAGCATTCACCTCTGGGGTGAAAGATAGCAGCGGTTAAATTGTAAGTCACAATTTGCCAGAAAGATGCCAGAAAACAGGGACAAGTGACTGTGACTCAGAGAAGACATGGGGACATGGAGTAGTTACTCTGACCAGAATTTGTACAGGAATCTGGGATCAAGTTCCTGCTGTTGCCAAAGACAATGTTTGGTAAACGCCTGGATGTTCATACCATCATGTTTCCTGGCTGATCTTCCATCTGAGTTCTCACTACACTGAAACCCACCGTGTCACTACTGCGGGTCGCAAAATTCACTTTTGTGGCATAATACAGGCCAGAGCAGGGAAGCCAAACACAGAAAGCTTCCGAGCGTATATAAAACTCCGTAAGACCACGGGGAAGTGTGGTTGCTTGAGATGCAGCCCCATGTGCAGAAGAGAATGAAGAGAGCGAACAACAGGTCTGCACTGAGGAGCTTTAGCAGATACAACCAGCAGATCACAGAGGTCACAGCTTTAAAGAAAGGGGGTCAATGAGCCAAGTCACTTACTTGCACTGCCCTTCGTACTTCTGGCAGTCAAATCCATCGTACAGGCAGCCAGCGTTATTGCACTGAGAGTCGCACTTGCCGTCGTTGAAGTACTTCCAGCACTGCAGCGACTGGGAGCAGTTCTTCCAGGGGTCGTTGAAGTTGAGGGAGCAGTCGCCTCCGTCCCAGCCGCAGGCGTGGTTGTTGCAGTTCCCATCGCAGATCTTGTTGCCGGCATACTTCACACAATCTTCAGTCTTGCACTTCTCCTCAATTTTGGGTGGGATGATATCCTGCCCGAACCCACCTTGGAAATCGAAGTCGAGGATGTGGCAGTTGAGGCCGTTGAAGTTGGTGGGGCAGTTGCAGTGGTAGTAGGGGGGAGCATCGCTGAGGAACTCGCAGGTGCCCCCGTTGTAGCAGGGGTTGGAGGTGCAGGGGCTGCTGGCCGGGTACTGGCACTCGGGGCCCGTGAAGGCTGGTGTGCACATGCACTTGGAGCTCTTGTGGATGGAGATGCAGGTGCCACCGTTCAGGCAATGCAAGTTCCCACAGGTGCGGGAGTCGTTCTCACAGGTGGCACCCACAAAGCCCTGGGGAGGTGACAGCACGGAGGGAGTCAGAATCACTGACACTGTCCTGTGTCCTACAACACGTGTGTGTTCTGGGAAACTCAGCGCAAACTTAGTGAATCAGACAGGCCTATCTGGGGCACAGCGCCGGTGCTTCCTCTGAAACTAGCAGTGGGCAACAATAACCTAGGATGTAAGCACCGTCAGAGCATCCCCCTGAAAACGAAGGGAGCTCTCCATAGCCGCCTGCTCCACCTTTACGTGGTGCAAATCACTGTCCACCAGGCGAGACGGAAAGGAGCCTGTCCTACAGAGCTGGGCATCACACCTGCAGGGCTGGGCCTCCTCCTCCTCCTCCCTGGCAGGCACCAGATCCCCGCGTGGGTGAGGAAGGTATGGATGCGCGGATACTCCTCTCCGCAAGGGGCTGACTTGCAGGGCCCGTGCAACACCCTGAGCCCAGAGCTGGAGCGGAGCGGGTACCTACCGGGGGGCACTTGCAGATGAAGCCGCGGCCGGTGTTGCTGGCCACGGCACACGTTCCACCATTCCTGCAGGGCTTGCCCTTGCAGCCATCCACCACGGTGTCGCAGCGACGCCCTGCAGAGGAAGAGGAGGGCGTGAGGAGCAGAGGAAGGCGTGCGAGATGCTCGGGGTGGCCGGGCGCCGCAGGGAGCGGGAAAGACGCGGCGCTCACCTGCGTAGCCAGGCCGGCACTCGCATTTGTAGTCATTGACCCGCTGCACGCAGTTCTGGGTGCCGCGCGCGTCGCAGGGGTTGGACAGGCACTCGTTGACGTCTCCCTCGCAGCGCTCCCCTACAAAGCCAGGGGGGCAGATGCAGCTGTAGCCACCTACCCGATCCGTGCACTTGCCATTGTTAAAGCACTTGGGCCCCAGGGTGACAGGATCAAAGAAAGGGCTGCAGTCATCCACATTGATTTCACAGTGCACCCCTAGAGAAATGGGGGAACAACCCACACAGCTCATCAAACAGTATCGGGGTGCCCGGTGGTCCCTTGTGCGAACCTTCCCTGCAAAGGGGCTGAGCCTGACCAACTCAATGGCAGTCTGAGCCACCGCTCTGGCGGGAAGCACGCAGCACCGTGCAGCTCGTGCCCAAGGTTGCGCGGCCTTGATGGCTAAGCTCGCAAGCAAACACAATCCTCTATCGTTGCATTTGCTTCTGCTAGCCTGAGCAGCTAATGAGCAGATACCAACGATATCTGCATTCAACCCGCTAATGCCCCAGCCTGGGGAATTAATTTACCTTGAGTTCCTCTGGGGCAGGAGCATTTGTAGGTATTGATGAGATCGATGCAGGTTCCTCCATTCTGGCATGGGTGGGACAAGCACTCATTGATCTCCTCTGAGCAGTTAACTCCATGATAACCAGCCACGCACTACAAGGAGGGAAGAGGGGAGCTGTCAGAGATGTTCACCGAGGCCACACGGTGCCCAGGATACGCAAACATCCAATCTGTTCCTGTCCCCGGCATTCCATAACCCTCCAGAAAGGGCCGAACGCAGCCCTTGCTGCCCTCGCCCTGCCCCACGGCACCGCGGGGGGACAGCACCCACCTCGCAGGAGTAGCCTCCCAGATAGTCCGTGCAGGTGGCTCCGTTCTGGCAGGGGTTTGGGGAGCACTCGTCCACCTGCTCCTCGCAGTAGCTGCCGGTGTAGCCGGCCTGGCAGCGGCAGAAGTGAGTGTTGCCAGTGTCCACGCAGAGCCCCGAGTTCCTGCAGAGGTGTGCGACGTCGATACCTGCCGGGGAGAGCAGCGAGAGACACGGGGACCTCAGCGAGACGCCGGCACCGCAGGGCCGTGTCTTGGCCACCCTTCACACCGCGTGTCCCACCGGGAAATGCAGTCTCTGGGGCGGTGGGTGCACGTGACAGCAATCCTTGAGATCGCTCTGTGCTGTGCAAAGGTCCCCACCAAGAGACCTGAGCGTGTCCCCACTTGGAGCCCAGCATGGGGGCCCTGGGGACCCCCCAGCCCTGTGAGGCCATCCGTGGCTGCAGGGAACGATGGCAGGGACGTACCTTGCTGCTTCGCAGCGACCTCGCAGGAGACGCTGGGGACGTCGCAGTAGAGCCCTGTCCACCCGCTGTTGCACTCGCAGCGGTACAGGTTGTTGGTCTGCCAGCACTTGCCTCCGTTTTTGCAGGGCGAGGAGTCGCACCAGCGCACCAGGTTCTGGGAGGGGAGAGCAAGGGAAGGGGGTGAAGACCCAGAGGATCTTCTGCAGGACACAGACCCATCCCTGCACCCAGGGCAGAGACTGCAGGGACCCCCAGAATGCCCCCAGTCAGCATGCATTGACAGGACTGGGCTCAGTGGCCACGACTGCCCAACTACCTGGCAGTTGAGCCCCGTGTATCCCTGGGGACAAGTGCACTTGTACGTCCCGTAGCTGTCCTGACAAGTGCCCCCGTTCAGGCACGGCTTGGAGTCGCACTCATTAATGTCGTGCTCGCAGTAGCTGCCCGTGAAGCCGGGCGGACAGACGCAGGTGAAAGTGTTGATGCCATCCACGCAGGTCCCACCATTGAAGCAGGAGCTGGGAACACAAACACCGCGTCCGTGTGAGTCGCTGCCGCTGGCTGATGTGTCCCATGCCAGACCCCAGCCCCACGGCCCCCGCAGACCCGCACAGGGCAGCATGGGACCCCAGCCCCTCGCTTGAGCGCAGGCTGCGCGGGGCAGTACCTCTCCGTGCAGTCGGGCGTGTTGTTCTCGCAGTGGATGCCGCTGAAGCCGGAGGGGCAGGTGCAGGTGTAGCTGTTGACGCAGTCGGTGCAGTTGGCACCGTTCTTGCAGGGGTTGCTGGCACACTCGTTGATGTCCTCCTCGCACTTGGGCCCGCGGAAGCCAGCCAGGCACTCGCAGAAGAACGTGCCCACGCTGTCTGAGCAGGAGCCGCCATTGTGGCACGGATCTGGACGGGAGGGGATGCGCGCGTGACGATGCTGCGGGTCCAGCCCCGGCGCTATCCCCACGCATGTCCCCCAGCTGCGCGGAGGGATGGGACAGAGGCCAGCCCAGCCCCAGCTAGGACTGGGAATGCAGAGGGCACGCGGGACACGCTTGCTCACTGCCTGCGCGTCACTGTCCCCCCCAGCCTCCTTCCTGCCAGCTACCACCTGGCCCGGATTGACGCAGCTCCATCGGGACGGGACTGAGATGTTCCCAAAGCCCGAGCAGGGATCGCAGCGTGGCCCGGGCCCATGCGGAGGCAGGGGCTCCCCGTGCACGAGGAGGCTGACCCCGGCCACAGGAGGGCAGGGAAGCCGGGGGCTCGGGGCTGGGCTACGCGTGATACCCTGGGTGTCCCTTGCTCTTACTGGGCTGACAGTCATCGATGTCAGTGTCACAGTTGCGGCCGGCGAAGCCCACCCTGCAGAGGCAGCGGTAGCTGCCGTTGGTGTTCTGGCACGTGGCCCCGTTGCGGCAGGGGCTCTTCACGCACTCGTTGATGTCGATCTCGCACGTCTGACCTGTGGGACGCAGCGGGTCGGGCACATGAGCTGCACGCGCGGGCGGAAGCCCCGAGGACGAGTGCCATGCCCCGAGCACCCGCTGCATCCCACCCCTGCCCAGCCCGCACCAGGGCTGGAGCCCTCGCAGCAAGCCTACCTTGCCAGCCGGGCGGGCAGCTGCAGGAGAAGCTCTCGTAGTCCTCTGACTCCCGGCACTCGCCGCCGTTCTTGCAGGGGCCGCCGGCGCAGGGGGCCAGCACGTCCTCGCAGGTGGCTCCTGCCCAGGCACAAGCGCCTGCTGGCACCCTCTCCCAAACGACGGGTGGCCAATGTCCCCCCGGCCCCCATTCACCCCCCTGGGCTGCTGCCAGCCCTGGGGCACGGTCTGGGCCGCCCGCCACTCTCGGGCAGCCCAGCCAGGGCTCCGTGACCCCCGGCCTCCCACAAATCCTTCAAACACTTTCAATCTGGGCTTCGTTGAAGGGCCGCGCGTTTCCTTTGGAAGGGACGCGCTGCTCGGGGTGTCTTTCCCCCCTGGTGCTCCCCCCGGCCTCAGCCGCTTTTCCTGTTTACGTCCAGCCAAGGGACACGTTCCCTCCGAACCCTTATCTTCCCTGTCAGCCAGTATCTCCCAAACTGGCCTTCGCTATTTTCCAGAGCCTTCCACTCCCCGCCTGCCCCGTCCCCGTCCCCCCAGGGGTTTCTATGGCCACTGCTGAAGGCAGGAAACAGCTCACGGCTTCCTGCAATTGTGCTCCGGCTGCCGCTCTGCGCGAGCGGAAGCGGCAGGACGGCAAACAGGAATCAGCTCAGCAGAATCCCCTGGCCCCTCGGCCTCAGCTCGCTTTTTCCAGCCGGGGCACCAGGGTGGGCGAACGAACGGGCCCCCCATGGCAGCAGGGCTGGTTCCCGGTGCCCCTGCCCGGGGCGCAAGCTGCAGCCGAGCCCCTGCCACCACCTCAGTGCCCCTGAGAAGGAGGAGGAGGAAGAGCAGGAGGAGGAGGGAGGAAGCTCTGCCTGGCTGCTTCCTGAAGCTCCTCTGAGTTTCCTCCAGCTGCGCTGCTGCACGGGGAGGTGGAGCCGTGGGCAGCCCCGCGGGGCAGTGCTAGGGAAGCCCCCGTGCGTGGTGCCCGCGCAGAGGGACGGGTTTGCCGTTAGCAGCCCCGCGGGAGGGCTGGGGGGCGCGGGGCGCTGCCCCCTCACCTGTGTAGGGCAGGAGGCAGTTGCAGGTATAGCCGGCCACGTCGTCAATGCACGTGCCCTGATTCAGGCAGGGGTTGGAGGCGCATTCGTTGATATTGGTCTGGCAGTTGGGTCCTGGGTTAGAAAAAAAATAAATACAGGTGCAAAACCAGCTGTGATGGAAGCGTACCGGTGGGAGGGGGCTGCGGTCACGGAGAGCCTCCTGCTGCCAGCTCGATCCACGGGAGCCCAGACTCTGCTGAAGGTCCCTGGGCTGATGGCACTGCCACGTCTCCCACCCACCCAAGACCAGGCATCTCCACCACGAACACATTGATGCCTCCGGTCCGTGGGGACATCTGCCCAGAGCTCCCACCCAGGCCCCAGCACAGCCCCGGCCATGTCCTTACCGCTGAACCCTTCCCTGCAGGTGCAGATGTAGCCGCTGGTCATGTCCTTGCAGGTGCCACCGTTCATGCAGGGATTGGATTCACACTCATTATTGTTGATGTCGCAGTTTGTCCCGCTCCAGCCTGGGTCGCAATCGCACCGGTAACTTTGGGGGAAAATTAGAGCGTAAAGCAGAGGATCTGGCACGACCTGACTTGGCTGGGTCACCCTTTGGTCACCGCAGCCCCTGTGCCCCCCAGCCTACCCGTTCAGCCCGTCGTGGCATCTCCCGTGGATGCAGGGGTTGCTGTTGCACTCGTTCACTTCAGACAGGCACTTGGGGTCGTGGAAGCCCTCAGGGCAGAGGCAGGTGAAGCCGTTGATGCCATCCTTGCACGTGCCCCCGTTGTGGCAGGGGTTGCTGGCGCACTCGTCGATGTTAATGTTGCACATGCGCCCTGGGAAAGCGGCGGGTGGCAAAGCGTTACCTCGTGCGAGGCACGGCACTGCGGGTGCGCAGCCTCCTGGGGACACGGAGCACGCCAGTCCCCTCCGGCTGCACTGAGAACGGCTGTCGGAGGCTCGAATCTCCAGGCACACGTGTGCCAGCCATGTACGAGCAGGCCTGCCCCTGGTGTAAGGTGACTTCGCACCGCTGCATCGCCCTCCTGGCTTAATTAAATGCAATTGGGAGGGGGCCGTGCCATGGGCTCCTTTGGTTCAGGAGGGAATAACGAAGGGAGCCTATTTCAGCCTGTAACCCTACCTGCCGTGGCTGACAAAGAAAGGCTTTATGGAAGGCTCCTGGCGAGCAGGAGCACAAAGAGCCGCGCGGCCCCCCAGCCCTCGCTGCCGCGAGCGGGGAGCCAGCGGAGTCTGCTGCTATCAAAGCCGTTCGCTTTTTCCAGTGGTGATCAAACAAACCAGTTAGACAAGGCAGCAACCCGATACCCATGGGAGTGGATGCACCGGGAGTCAAATTCGCGGCACTGGAACCCCTTTGATTTTGGCCCGAGCTGGAATCACCCACTTGGACAAGCAGGAGGTCTGTGCTGGGGTGGGAGTGCATGGGGCTCCTGGTGGCACCTCCGGATGCAGGAGGCTGGGGCAGAGCCTCCCTGGGACCTTGGTCACCCCTGGGTGCTCCCCATCCGCTGCTCCGTGTAGCAGAATCTCCCACAAGAGGACCCTTGCCCCATCCTCGCGTCACCCAGCGTGTCCCAAGTCAGGCCAGGCTGCTCACCTGTGTACCCCGGCTCGCAGGTGCACTCGTAGCCGTTGATCTTGTCGATGCACTTGCCGTAGTCACAGGGGTTGCTGGCACAGTCGTCCAGGTTGATCTCGCAGTTGGGCCCTTGAGGAGGAAAGCAGGGGCGTTAGGTGCTTGCAGGACCCCGGCCCTGCTGACGAGGCAAAACAAAACCTGCGGGCAGCCAACGCCGCCGCTGCTCCCCGCGCCACAACAAAGAGTCTCCCCCGCAGACAGCTTCCAGGCTCCCGGCTGGGGCGCGGGCGCTAAACCGGGAAAACTCGTCCTGGGCCGTCCCCAAAATCAGGGTGGCTGCTGGTGGTGGCCCAGGGCATCCCAAAGCATCGCAGCAAACCCGTCCAGGGATGGGGATGGGACCAGGTGCCTCGCCGGCACGGCTGCCTCGGGCGCTCCTCCTGCTCACCCGTGGTCCCCTTGAGGCACAGGCAGTTGTAGGCGTTGTTCCTGTCCTGGCAGGTCCCCCCATTTTTGCAGGGCTGGCTCTGGCACTCATTGATGTTGATGTCACAGCGGTGGCCTGTGTAGCCAGGCTGGCAGAGGCAGGTAAAGGCGGCAATGCTGTCCTTGCAGGTCCCGTAGTGGCACGGGTCAGGATCGCACTCATCGATGTCGATCTCGCAGTGAGCGCCCGAGAAACCTGGAGCCAGCCGGAGGGACACGGCGTGAGGATGGAGAGGATGTGGGGTGAGGACGGAGGTCGTGGGATGAGGATGGAGGACGTGGGGTCAGGACAGGGGATGCCTGCCCACCCGAGGCGGGCACAGGGTAGCACCCACCCGCTCTGCCGGTAACATGGGTGCAATGGGACCCCCCTGGGCACGGGGCGCAGGGGAGCGGATCCCCCGGCTGCAGGGCCTTTCAGAGCCCGGCTCGCGGGCTTTGTCCCGGGGCGCACAATGACCTGCATTAAGCCAGCCTGGCTCAGGAGCGGGGCCCTGCACTCGCCTGCGTCTCGTCCCGGAGCGTGCGGGGGGGCTGGCCGCACGCACCCCCGAATAATCACCCCCCCGGCAGATCCTATTCTCCTGGCCAGCTCCCTCCCCGACGGGCTGGGGGCGGAGAGCCGAGGACAAAGTACAGCTTTGACTAGACCCCGCCAAGCCCACATAGCAGCTTTTCATCGGGGCTTGGCATTAGCAAGCCACTAATTAGAGGCCATTCAGCTGGAAGATTTCTGGCGGGAGCTGCTCCACAAAAGAGCCACTGTTTGCCACCAGGGCCCAAGTCATCGTTCTGTGCAATCGCTCCTTGGGTTTCGGTCTGCAAGCCCCCGGAGCCCTGCACCTTGCGTCCCCATAGAGGCAGCTTTATTCCTTCCTTCCTTCCTTCCCCCTCGCCGCCGCCTGCCGCAGCGGCGGGGAGCACAGCGGGACGGGTGCTGCAGGGCCACACCTAATTAGTGCTGGGCTCGTTACACCTGGTATGGGGCTGGCTGGAAGCAGGGATTTGGGCTCTTTCCTTGTTAATAACTCATTAATGCGGCTTTACGGCACTTTACAGGGCGGAGGGTGCCTTGATCCTGCTCGGAGGGGTGGGAGGCCGAGCCCCCCGAGACGTGGGGACCCCTCACCTTCGGTGCACTCGCAGCTGTAGGTGTTGGGGCCGTCCACGCACTTGGCCCCGTTCTTGCAGGGGGTGCTGGCGCACTCGTCGATGTCGAACTGGCACAGGTGTCCATTGAAGCCTGAAACGGAGGCAGAAGTTGCATCCCTGCGGCGTGGATGGCCAGACCGGCCGGGGGCCGCCCGCTGCCCCCCCGCTGCCAGGCACGTCCTGGCCGGGCCCCCCACGTCCCAGCCGGGGCGCCGGGTTTCCATGGGGACGGCTGCGCGGGGCCCTGAATGCGGGGCTGCGACCCGCCATTGAGAGCATCTTATTTACATCTCTAGAGGAGCAAAGTCTCTGAACTTCAAAACCTCCTTTCACAGATTAACCGTCTCCCCATTCTCCGCTCCACCCCGTGACTTTGACACCGCATTCAAAGCCGCTGGCGAGGCCCCCCGGCCCCGGCCCTCCTTCCCAAAGAGGGGCCTTTTCAAGTGCAAAGCCGAGGGGTTTAATCCTCCTTCCCCTCTCCCATGGGTTGGTGGAGCATCGCCCACATGGGGCTCAGCCCCTCGCTGGAATGGGGAAAACCTCCCCAAAAGCGCCTGCCGGCTCTGCGCCCCGCTTCCCGCGCACACGGAGATGCTGCTAGCGGTGAGGTTTCGCCACCAGCGTCTTGCACCGCTGCAGAGCCGGGTGGCTCCGCAACGAACGGAGCCCGTTTTTCCCGAGCTGCTGAGCTCTGCCCCGCATGAGCCCGGCCGGTGCTGCCGGGGGCGGGATGCGTGGCGGCTTGGTTCCCACCGCGATGGATGCTGCGTACCGGTGGGGCACTCGCAGTGGAACTCGTTGATCTTATCCAGGCAGTTGCCGTTGTGCAGGCAGGGGCTGCTGGCACACTCGTCCGTGTTGATCTCGCAGTAGATGCCCTCGTACCCTGCGGACAGACCCGCCACCCCGTCAGCTCGGTGACACGGGACCGGCGCGCGGCGCAGTGGGACGGGTGCCCCCGCAGCGGGCAGGTTACGCCAGGCAGGCGTTTGGCCTTTACGAAGACAGCCCAGGAGCCGCGCTCCAGCTGATGGGACCTTATGCACAAGTTACTGCATGGCTGTCCACAGCGGATTTTCTACCCAAGCCAGCAAGATTGGCAAGAGGAACGGTGCGGAGGGCTGGTGGTGTCCAGCTCCCTCGCTCCCGTATCCCCATCGCTGCGGGAAACCGTGCAGTCTTCACCGAGCAGAGCACTTCTTTTGTGTGCTGCCCCTGGGCACACCGGCCTCCCGCAGCTGCGAGCACAGATCAAAGCCGAGCTGATGCTCACAGGTGCCTGGAGCCTTCCCCTGCCCGCACATGGCACCAGGGCAGGGAGGGCACGCACGCGGGCCACAGGGCCACCCGCCCACATACCGGGCATGCAGATGCACTGGAACTCCCCGATCTGGTCCAGGCAGGTGGCATCGTTCTGGCAGGGGTTGGAGAGGCACTCGTTGACATCTATCTCGCAGCGAGGGCCCGAGTAGCCCTGCAGACACTGGCACTGGAAGGACCCCTGGGTGTTGATGCATTTCCCTGCATGCTCGCATGGGTTGGCTCCTGCAAAACAGAAGTGTCGCTCACAGGACATGCTCCCAGCCGCAGGCGAGCTCCCTCCTCTGCTGCCTGAGCTGCCCAGCCCTGGGGCTGGCACACGGCACTCACCCAGCGAGCACTCGTCCACGTCCTGGTTGCAGGCTGGCCCCATGTACCCCGAAGGACATGTGCAGATGGCTTTGCCATTGACCGGGTTGGTGTCACAGTTGGAGCCCTCGTTGCAGGGGTTGCTGATGCAGGCGTCATCGAGGTGGCAGAGCAAACCTGGGGGGCGAATGGCACGCGCACATCAAGGTGCTGGGCGTGCAAGTCACCATGCACCGAGACCTCCGCCATTGTTGGCCAGGGGACGCACGGGGAGCTGCCACCCTGCACCGTGAGCACGGGGCAGCACGGGGACAGGGCCTCACCTGTGCGGCCGTGGGGACACTCGCAGTAGAAGGAGGCCACCCGGTCGTGGCAGGTGGCCCCCTGGAAGCAGGCAGCCATGGCGCAATCGTCGATGTTCTCGCTGCAGTCCTCGCCAGTCCAGCCATTGACGCAGACGCAGTTGTAGCCGCCGTGGTTGTTGTGGCAGGTGCCCCCGTTCTGGCAGGCATTGGGCATCAGCTGGCACTCGTCCACGTCCTCGGTGCAGTACTGGCCTGCGAGGGACCGGGACACCCGCGTGAGGCTGGCACTGCCCAGCTCCCGCCAGCTTGGCCACCACGCTCCTTGCACCGAGATGCGTGCCGCCGCGCTCAGCGAAGCGGGATGGCTCTCCCCACCCAGCCACGCATCCCTCAGGGCAGGATGCATCCCCCAGCACAGCCCTGCCACCCTCGGTGCTACCTGTCCACTCAGGTGGGCACTGGCAGTTGTAGGTGTTGACGCCGTCCACGCAGGTGCCCCCATTCCTGCAGTTGTTCCCTGGACAGTCGTCGATGTTCTCCTCGCAGTTCTGACCTGCGAATCCTGCGCGGAGGAGACAGCCAAGGTGACACCTCCCTCCAGCCACGCCACTGCCCCCATCCAGTGCCACTATCCCAAGCGGGGACATCCCCACGGCCCTGCAGAGCTCCCTGCACCGAGGCTGGGGTTCAGGGGCTGCCCTCCCGCCGCCCTCCCCACTGCAGCCGGTTGCTCATTAACACGCAGACAGCCCGCCAGGCGCTCTCCACCCTGCCGCCTTTGAAGCCAGCCGCCCGGTTTCATCTCCAGCCCCGTCCCGCCTCCTCCGGGGCTGATTTCTGACACGCAGTTTACCCTGGAAGAGAGCAATCGCCCGAGCCTGGCAAGCGGCCGCATCCTCTGCGCGGGGCAGACGGGCGTCCCCGGCACGGGGTGCGCCTCCAAGGCCCCCGGCTCCAAAGATGCTCTCCCCGAGCGGCGGAGGCTCTGGTGGGGACGCCAGCCCTGCCGACCCCACGGCAAGCCGGGATGAACCGGGGCTGCTCCCGCCACTGCTCGCGGCACCCGGCACTGAATCACTGTGTTTTAATTTCACATTTAAAGAGCCTAATAATTAGGGTTTCCCCCAGAGGGGAATTCTTTGTTTCCAAGTTTCTTGCAGCATGAATCACGGCCCCGTGCACCACGGTAATCCCAGCTCTCCTCTCTGCAGCCCGGCTGCTCAGGTTTATTTTATCGCCTCCATCTGACAGCATGGCACGGATGGAAACTGTGCAGCCCCTGACCTCTCCTCACAGCATGTGCAGCAGAAATAAAACGTCCAGGCCCTTATCAGGAGATCTGTCAAGCCACCCTGTCCCCCTTGGACTGTCACTTGTCCTTGCTCCAGCGTTAGCAGCAAATGCAGGCCCTTGCTCTGGGGATGCTGCTGCGGTGCTGGGGACAGCCAGGACAGCGTCCCTGCGAGCACCAGCCGCGTCAGCCGGGATGTCTGCTGGTGACTCGCCCACCCCAGCTGCACGGGAAGACGGGGAGCAGCCGTGGTGCCTCTGCAGAGGCTGGAGAGCAAGTGGCTGGAGCAGGGCATGGCAGGAGCCCGCACGGGAAGGATGCGCAGCCAAACCCTGCACAAGCCCCTGCAGGGTGTCAGCCTCCTCAGCCTGCCCAGGCACTCCGGATGGGGACAGCAACCGCCCCTGGCAGCTCCCCACTGCCGCGGGCATCCTCTCCTCCCTGCAGAGCTGCACCCACAGCTGCCAGACCCACCCGCCTGGGAAGGTGCTCTGCAGATCAGGACCCGGCTGCTTATGCCGGCACAAGCAGCTCTCCAGCCGACCATCCGCGCCTCCTCCTTGGGGTGCACAGGCGTGGGCCAGCCGGGGGCACCGGGAGCACTGCGGGACCCCAGGCCCCACCGGGGCTTCACCCTCCTCTCTCCATGTTTTCCTCTGTTAGCATCAGCCCCACTACACGAGAAGCAATAACAGCGATTTACGATCGCTGACAGGAGTCCAAAACAGATAACATTGCTTAGCGGCTCGTTTTTAAGCAGCTGGGCTGAGACTGAACAGCAATAACTGGCAATGTCCTAGCTACCAGAATTAACTCATTTTGAACCATCCGAATGAGTAATTAGTACTGCAATTACTTTAAACTCAGGGTTACATTCTGCAGCAATGGCATGATAAAACAGACGAGATTAGTTTAACTTTAAGAAAGCCGGTAGAGCCAGGCCTCTCTGGAAATGAAAAGGGGACATTGTTTTCAGATCGGCTGCGCTGCATACCAGCGTATCAACCACCCTCTTATCATGAGAAACGGCCCCCGGTTCCTCGTGCCTCTGCCAGAAGCCGGTGGAGCTCTTGCAGCGAGCCATGCCCGATGGCAGAGGTGCTGAGGGACCCCACCGCTTCCCCCTCGCAGCTACTCTGCCTTTTCCGGCGGCCGTGCCACCCCGCGGGAGGCGAACCGGCTCGTGCAGCATGCAAATCTCCTGGCAGCCGCGCGCGAAGCCGCAGCTGGGTGTGAACGCGCCGATCCCCCCACGGTAGGGATGCTCCCCAGGGCGATTCCTCACCCCACCGTGCCCGACGCCCAGGCTGCTCGGGGTAAAAGTGCCTCGTCAGCGGTACAGCGGGGCAGGCCAGCGCCGCTCCTCCTGCCACCCTCCACCTGCCCGTCCCTGCGGCAATGCCGCGCTGCCCTGCCAGCGCTGGGAGCTGCTCCCGCGCTCATGGCTCATGGCTCCCTGCGCCGGCTCTGCGGGGCCGCGCTGCGGCACCAGCTCGCCCTGGAAGGAAAGGCTTCCTTCCCCAGGTCGGCCCCAGCGCTTCGCTGCCTGTAAGGACGGGAGCTTTGCTCCAGCCTGGGTGAGCAGGTGTGGAGGGGAAGCAGGAGATCCTACGGGGCCATGGGTACCTTTGATGGCTAACAGAGCTATTACAGCGTGAAGCTTGGGAAGGGGGTTGAACCTCTGGTTTCTGAGTCTGTGTCAGAGACCAAGACAAGATTCCCCCAGGGGAAATCCTGCATCTTTCCCCAGCACTGGCCCACACTGCTGGCAGGATGTGGGTACCAGGATGTGGGTACATCTCTGCCAGCTGGGAGACCCCGTCCCCACCTCGCGGGGACAGCAGCAGAGGGATGCTCCATGGAGGTGGGGCAGGAGGTAGGATGGGGCTCCTGTGGGAACGCTGCGCACCACCCAGGATGCAGAGCAGAGGAGCTGCTCACCTCCCGTCCTGCCCCAGCCCCTGCTGGGCTACGAGTGACAAGAGGAGATGAACAACCCCATGAGAAACTTCCCAGGCAGCTCATCACTGCCCACAGCATCTCTCCCCCGGAGAGGACACAGCTAGTGGGGCTGGCTCAGGTGACAAATGGCGCTGTCCTCCCAGCAAGCAAAGCCCGGGTTGAGCGCAGGCTGCCCCACGCTGCGGCTCCACTCTGGGCTGGCCGCCCTCCGACAGGAAACTCAGCTCTCTCGACTCTCCAGGCGGTGTGGGGCCAGGGAGGCAGCGCGGGGCCGCGAGCGCGCTCAGCCTCTTCTGCTCCCTGTGCAGCCGCGCCAGACCACTGCCCAGAGGCAGAAGTGAAAGGGCTGGCTGGGTTCAGGGGGAACCTTCATGGCCTCTTATCTCCCTGCTGGCGTGCAGGGTGCTGAGCTCCTGGGCAGGGTGCTGAGCTCCAGGGCCGGCCCCCTCCTGCAGGAGCCCCTCATTTCAGAGGCTGCAGGGTCTCGAGCATGGCAGCAAGCGGCTGGGCTGCTCCTGCGCTCACCAGAGGAAGCAGCAGTGAGCAAAGACAAGGTCTCCCCCAAGCCTGTCTGCACTCAGAAACTTTCCAAAACAGCTATTCCGGGACAATTATTCCATTCTGGAAGTGGATTAAGCTCAAGCGGAAAAAGGCACTCTTATTCTGGAATATGAGCATCCGCACAGGGGCCTCTGCTGAAATGGTTGTTTTGGAAGAGCTATTTTAGTGAATCACCAAGTATAAAAAGCCCCCAGATGACCTCTCTGCTAAAGGCACAGCTGCCCAACATCTTCCCAAACACACCCAGCACAGCTCTGCTCCGGCCACGCTACGGCCGCTTGGTTTTGTCAGTCCCCAGAGCCGTGACGTGAGCAAAGGCTGGGCGCTACATGCCTGGGGACGCAAACTGGGGAAAAAGAACTGCAAAAGGGTCCCTGGTCCCCCAGCACCTCTTGCAGGGAGCACCCCGTGGGTGCCACGGCAGCCCCTACCTGGCAGACACGTGCAGTCGTAGGTGGTGTCCCCGGTCTGGCGGCACGTCCCCCCGTTCTGGCAGGGTGAGGGGTTGCAGGGCACGTAGAGGTGCTCGCAGTTCTGGCCGGTGTACGCTGGCTTGCAGGAGCACTGGTAGGTGCCCACCTCGTTGGTGCAGCTCCCGCTGTTCTTGCAGATGGGCGGCGAGATGTTACACTCGTTCACGTCCTGCTTGCAGTTGGCCCCGTGGAAGCCGGCCGTGCAGCGGCAGATGTAGTGGGCTTCGAAAGGGACGCACTGGCCCCCGTTGGCACAGGGGTTGGAGGCGCACGGGTCAGCCTGCTGGCAGGTTTTGCCTAGGGAGGGAGGATGAGGCTGCAAACCACAGCTCTTTGTGCTGGGAGTCCTGGGGCACAAGCACGCTGGAGCTGTGCTCATAAGGGGTGCAATTAATTCCCCCCACCTTTGCCCCCGTAAAACCCTCATCGGTGCAGGATGCTTGCAGGCAACCGGGCACCTCCCAGGCTCAGCTTTGCCAACCCCATCCATTCCCCCAGCGGCAGCACCGGAGGAAGCAGAAATCAGCGCCCTTCTCCAGCCGTGGTGCTTTCCAGGAGCAACCCCCAGCGAGGGCCGGCCGTCCCCGCGGTGGCAGTGCCACCGGCCTCACCTGACCAGCCCGGCGGGCAGCGGCACTTGTACTCGCTGAGCGTCACCAGGTCGCAGGTGCCCCCGTTGCGGCAGGGGTTGTTGAGGCAGGCGTTCTCGCGGGGCGTCAGGCAGAGCTCGTCGGTGAAGCCCAGGCGGCAGGCGCAGGTGTAGTCCACGGTGCTGCCGCGCACCACCGGGGTGCAGGTGCCGGCGTTCTTGCAGGGGGAGCTCAGGCAGGGGTTGGGCAGCTGGCACCGCTCGCCCACATGGGCACCGCTGCACCTGGGGGGTGAGAGATGCCGTCAGCGCGACGCAGCCCCAGGGGCTCGGGGCACCCGGACGGGTCCCGGCACCAGCTCCGGGAGCACGTGCGAGCTGCGTGGGCACACTGCCCGTGCCCGGCACGGCTGCTTTGGCAATTTTAAGGCTGTACCCTGACGGCTCTGGGCTGAGCTGCACCTTGAGAGAAGAGGAAGATGAAAGAGGCGCCTGTAACAAAGGCTTTCCCCATCAAGGGGCCTGCACAGACTTGCAAAACCACAATCTCCAGGGCTGACATCCTGCTTTTCATCACAAAGTGCTTTTTTCACTCTCCCCTTGCTGAAGAGGAAACCAGGGCCCAAGGGGGGACGCAGCGGCTCACCCCGCGCTCGCGGCAGGAGGGCGGCACAGCTGGGAGCACCGTCCCTGTGCCCCCATCCAGACACCCACAGACCCGAGGCGAGGGGAAGCCCTGCAGCAGCCCCGGGGCCGAGCAGAGCAGGACGCCGGCGCTGCGTCGCCTCCTATCTGTCTGCAGCCAGGTCCCTGCAGTTTTTACCCTCCCTGTGTCCTGAGAAATCAGCCAAATGTGAACAAACACGGGCTCGCTGTTGGCTGTTAGCAGGCGGAGCACATTCCTGCTCCGTGCAGCTGAGGTCTTTCCCCTAGATAAACCCTTGCCAAGCTCCTCGTGGCCCCGCATCTCTGCATGGGGGCCCCCAAAAAAGGCCCTGAGCAATGGCCACCAGCTCAGCCATCCGTCACCAGCAGCCACAAGGAGGGATGGGGACACCTCGCAGCGGCGGCTCCGTGCTGCCTGGAGAGGCTGGGCAGGACGCAGGGCTGGGAAGGGATCGTGCAGAGCGGGGACCTGGCCCTGGGGAAGGGGAGGACGGAGCCGAGCTGTGCATGGAGAGACCAAGGGCACCCGGACGTCGAACAAAGAGCCCAGGGACGAGGCCCTTCAGCACCTCCCCGGCACCAACCCTCTTCTGTCCGCAACACGAGATGCTGCGCGTTTCTCCCCTGAACAGCTCTGCTCGTGTTACACCTCTTCAAAAGGGGCATTTTCTGCGCTGGCCGGGCTGTGACAAGCGCTGGCGCGGGGAGGACACGGGAGGAGCAAGGCGATGCTGCAGCCCTGTCCTGCACCACGATGGCAATGCCACCACGCAATGCTCAGCTCCACGCCTGGCTGCTGCCAGCTGCCGTCAGAGGCCTCGAGAACAGAAATAAACGAGGGCTGCAGTTAAGGCAGCGAGCTGGGGGTGAGACAGGCACCGCGGGAGCTGATGCCTGGGGAAGGTGCTGCTCTGGCAGTGCTTTGGCATGACGGGGCTGGGGGCACCCATCGCCACAGAGCTGGTGGCACCTCGTGTCCCCAGGCCTCACGCACAGCCTCCAAGGCTCATGCGTCTGGGGGCCCAAGGGGAACGGCTGGCCCCAGGGACCATCCTGGAGAAAGCCGCAGCCCCGTGCCCGTGTCGCAGAGCGCCTGTCTGCAAAACCACAGCCCGAGGACCCCAAAGCCAGGACACGGGGATCCCACGGCCAGCAAACCCCTCCCCCGCCAGCCGGCCCCAGACCCGGAGCCGCCGCACCGTGCCGTGCTGCAGGCACGCTCCCTGCCCCGCTCCCCCTCTCCTCTTCCTCTTCTTTTTTTTTTTTTAACCCAATTCTGATTTCATTGTTGGGGATTGTGTGAGAATTTGTCAGGATTCGGAGACATTTTGAGTTAATGAGACGGCATTATCCAGGCCAAATGAAAAAGAAAATGTGTATAATAATAAATCAGGGCATCTGCTCGGCACACAAAGGGCGGCGGGGAGCAGGTGTGCATCTTAATGAGGGAGAGCAGCTGCCGGCGCCCG